>JANTPZ010004216.1:0-55175 GCA_025593235.1 Vachellia pachyceras
TTATGCTTTGGTAGATGGTAGATGTTTTATTTGCTGCTTTGTTGCAGCTCTTTTTGGTTGTAGGTTCTCTGTTGTTTCTTGTTTCAGTTACTGTTTGTGTTTGTCTGTAGGTTTGTTTATCTGCATTATTGTTTCCCAGACTTTGTATTTTCTGTTGTTTTGAATGTGATGGTTTGTTGTTGGCAAAAAAAAAAAAAACAAAACCAATCAACTTATACATAAATTCTTTATTTGATTTTGAAATTCAAAACTAAGGTATGGTTTTTTTTTTAAAAAAAAAGACTATAGTACAAGATGTGCCCATTGACATGACATACAGAAAAGAACCAGGAGATCAATGATTTATCGAAAAGGTAACTATCACTCAAATGCTCTTGACCTAACCAATTACTGTAAGTATTTGAGAAAATTAGAATAAAGAATCTAGATAAAATAATATTTATTGGATAGATCATGAAAACTATAATTATTTAGAAGGATTAAGTACTAAAATATAAATTTGAAATTATTAAATTGCCCCTAAACTAAAGTTCCTATTTTCTGTTTTTTTATATGCTTAATCTTCTTGAAAATTGTTTGTTTTTTGTATGCTTACTTTTTTTTTGGGACAAAACAGTCAATTTTATTATCACAAAAAAACAATCATTATATTCACTAATAGCCGAAGTCCAAAAAAACTCTCATAAAATCTTAGCAATACAACATATCTCTTACCCTTACCAAACTAAGCAAGTCTATCCTAATTATAAACACCAATAGCCAAAGCCAGCACCAATTTAACTGCCTACTCAAAGCAACTCCTTATTAAGCAAAACTATTAAGTCCTATTACCAGAACAAGCTCTCATTCACGCTTATTTGCTTACTTAAATTTCATAAATTCAAGTTATTTCTAGAATTTTTTTGTGATATTCTAGACTATCATTTTTTTTAATTCATACTTGAAACAGTTTAAAATGATGGTGAGATCTTTAAAAAAAACTGATAGTAAGATTTAATCAATTTTTTATTATTATATTAGAATTATTAACACTATTTACACAATATTTTATTTTTATTACTTGATGTGTCTAAAAATTTTGATAAGGTGTGGAATGATTTTAATTTTTTTATTTTGGTGAAAAATATCACGATAAAATAAATCAGATAAAAATTTGATTATATAAATTTATAAATGATGATATTAATATATATATATATATATTGAATTATTGATGATATGGATATAAATCTTGGAAAAAAAATTAAAAATTAAAAATATTAATTAAAAAATATAAATAATATGGTTACATGGATGACTGAGATTTTTTTTTTAAATTTATAATATAAGAGAAATTATTGAAGATTTGACTAGGGGCAATTTAGTATCTTTAAATTTCTACTTTAATACTTGATCCTTCTAAATAATTACAATATTTCCTTTTAAATAAATATTATTTTTTTCTATGTCCTTTTATTCTAATTTTCCCTAAATTTAAAGTTAGACATTAGATCAATACTCTATGTGCACGCTTTCTTATAACTTTTCCCCATTTAATTATATTTATTTGTGGTCAAAGACAGGTCATCTGTCATCATACTTAAAACAATCATGAAACAGATTGTCATGACCCCGCTGACCCAAAAAATAATTAAACCTATAATAACAAAGCCAAAGAAGACATAATTATAACTGCATGCATGTTTATATTTATACTTCCACACCACTTCAGAGTATTAATATATAAATGTTACAGATCATTAAAATAAAGAGCTTGTCTTACAGACTCATAAACTTAAAAACATTGATTCTCTTACATGTTAGTTACATGAATATCGGTTCGTTTGAAAATACGGAAGAGAAATACTTTTACGCAAACCGATGTAAATACGTGGAGGAGATTATCTCTTTAATTTGTTACATGCATATAATTCGTTTAACTCTTTGTTTAAGTTATAAACAAAACATGGTTTTCATGTATTTAATAGTTATACTATAAATGTACGTGTTCCCTCTTTCAGTTTGAAAGAGGGCTATCTGATTTATTTATGTATAAAAATTAATGAAGTCAAATTCAGGGTTAGATGCATGTAACGAATCAGTACAAGGGCTTGAAGCACATGTGAATATTCAATTCAACAATGTCACGCTTGGTTTCTTTAATTATAATAATTATGAAATTAATGGCAGATACATGAAGCACTTGCAAGTACTTCCCAAATCAAGATTATCTTTTTGACCAATTATTTTATTCAACACAAATGTCCAAGTTAAAGGTCTCTAGACGATCATCCTAGCTAGTTCACAGCCACAACTTCAGATTAAATCATTATTTCTGTATATTATTTTTCCGATAACCAAAAAGTCAAATAATGTATATACATACATATATATAAATATATATATGCACTTAAATTAAAAGTAGATTGCAAGGTCAAAAAATTTGAAATTAGACTGATTATTTAATTGGAAGTAAACAGTAATCTGCGGTTCAAGGATCTGATTAATTTAAAAAAGTAGACTAATTATTCAAATCAGGTGATGGTTCAATGATCCAATCAAATCTAATTGAGATTGTCCCAGCAATTTTGCTTTACAGTTGATAATAGAAGTATCTATGGCTTAAAAAATGTGGTGCAATTTTGCCCATGAACTTTTAAAAGCAATGCAAATATTCTCAAACCTTCACTGGGCTACGTAGGAAATCTGGTAATCCACAAGCTAGTCGATGTCTTATCCGAACACAAACCTCTATGAAAAAAATCAACCAAATTGAAAATTGTACAGGACCAGATCCAACCCGACCATTGGGTGTGGTAATCATACTCTATTCTAAATCAATCCGGTTATAAGAAATTGACTTAATTTTTTATTAAGCATAGTAGATTATTAAATATATTATATGATTGACCATGATTAAATCATGTTCACTACTATCTATGGCCTTTAATATAAGAGTCATTTAACTTTTTTAATGTGATTTAAAAAGTTAAATAAATAACATATATTGTGAAATTCTTATGTGTATCATTAGATTATATATTAATTTACAAGTTAGACAAATTAGTTTGAAAAAAATGATAAATATATTAGTTAAATAGCTTTTTTAATCTCTCCAAAAAAAGTTAATTAGCTCTTATATTAAGGAATATATGTGGAATTAAAATTTGTCTACTTTATTACTTATATAGTTATATGCTTCAAGAAATGCATACCATGGAGATATTATTTTATGATATTTTGTTAAAAAAATACATATAAACTCTTCATACTTTATCCACAGGTCTAGTCCACCAACAAGATAGACCAATGCCTCGTTTGGTACGCAGAATTAATTTTGATGGAAATGTAAATGAATATGGATATGGAGATGGAGATGAGCTTTAAAATTACATTTGGTATGTCATGGAAATGAAGATGGAATCCATATCTTTTTTTTATGAATGTTGATTTTTTTTAAATGTAACAAAAAAGACTATTTTGCATAAGGGAGGATATTTTGGTCCAAAAAAATTGGGTTCCATGGAACCCAAATGAATTCTATAGGTTTGGGTATGGAATTGAAATAGGGTATTTAGGTGGAATTATTCCACATGCAATTGTAATTCCATCATAACAAACATGCCAACATCATGAAATTCAATTCTGATTCCATTTCCACCCTCCCATTTCCACCGTACCAAACAAGGCACAAGTCTAACCTGATTTAGATAGCGGGTCTAATAAGATCGAGTCTATCCTCAAACCAAGAAGTCTAACCCGATCTTTTTTTATAGGCTCTCAGTTCGGGTTTTTGTGCAGTACTAATCTCAACGGGGACTTGACATCCATTAATTACAAGATATGAATGGATCTGTCTTGTTAAGCCATGTGTAAATGAATTACGGGCAAAAATACCCATAAAGTAGTATGCTATGGTGCAATTTTGTCTATCAATTCTTAAAAAAGGTGTGAAAATCTCGAATTAGTAAAAGAAGCACACATCAATAAGAGTTTAATTATGAATGTCAGAAAATTAATATTTTATTTTTTATCCGAAGTGTAGACGTGAAATATGTTTTCAAATATGCACCAACTGGTGTGAAACCTTATTCACAACATTTTATTTTATTACACTTCATAATTCATTGGCATATATAAACACACTTTGATTCAAAACTCATCCAAAAGCAATGTTATGTGACAAAATAAAATGTTGTGTCTAAGGTTTAATTTTTGCACTTATAGACAAATATGAACACATACTTTCACATTTGTACATGGGTCAAATAAATTTCAATATTTCTGATATCCATGGTCTAGCACTAACTAATGTATGTCCCTGTTACAAATTAAATTGGGGGGTTTTGTATTTTTATTTTAGAATTGATAGGCAAAATTGCACCATAGTATGATACATTATGTGTATTTTTGACCTAACTCATTCACGAATGGACAACATGTTGTGTGGTATCCACATCCCATACTTAACAGGTGGTCTCCATTAAGATTTGGGAATTTCTGCTATGCTTTTCAGAGTTGATGAGCAAAATTACACCACACTATGATTTGAGATGCCATCAGCTTATCTCATAATACTTCGCTTTTACACCTTAAACTTTCTATTTTTTATGCATATCCTATAAAGTAAACTTTAAAATATATTAGTTTAAATATTCTTAGACATATATGCTATTTTTGAAAATTAGACTGTACCCGCTGGTTCAATCAATTAACAGCTAACCCAACAATACTTTGGTGAAAAATACATCATGAATAATCTTTCTTAAGAATTAGTCAAACATAATAAACAATTCAGTTGAATTAGTGTTTTTTTATTGAACTGGTTAGCAATTAAACTGGTTTCAAAGACGTGTTAGAAACTCCTCTTAGCTTATCTAACTTAAACATACTTGATTATTTTTTTTCAAACAATAGAATGTATATAACAGAAAAACTATCTTATGTATATAATCCCCCACATCGATCAACTTGCTTATATATGTATATATATTGGGAGATCAGTGAAGCTTACTCATTAAGTGGTCTCTTAAAATGGAAGTTTATATATTTTCCTAGTTTGAAGATGATACATAAATGTTGCACGCAAATGTGTGTGCAACTCAGTGGAAGCCATTCAAATGAATGAGCCATGAGCAATGCAAATTTAGTACTGCACAGGCCAATATCTAGTTTTCAAAAAATGAGGACAATCGCTGTACAAATTTAAATGGGGATAACATTGGGTGAGGAAATGACTTCTTTTTACGAGATTACAAATGGCAAGTGAATTTTTTGAAGTAGTGTGTGGGATCTAACTCACGTCCTTCTTCTACTAGTCATAGTGACCTCTGTGTCATCACTGTATTATAAGATTATTTAAACAATTTCATTGTTATGGAAAACACAGACCCCAAGCATAATTGGGTGAATTAATGATGGAGTGTATACTATATATGACCCTAATGATCTTTAAATCATTGATTTCAATTTTCCAATTAAAAGAAAAAGAAGGGAGGGAATAAGAATAAATTATTGGAGGCATAGAGAACAATAAATTTCTGAAGCATCAGTTACAGCAAAGCAGATCTTACCTATGAGCAGCTTCTACCTTCATTAAATAGCTATATAATTAATTAAGAGAATAGTTATCTACTTAATATATAATCTTGATGTTTAAGGAATAAGAGACACTTGGGCAATATTCTAATCGTCTTAAATTACAGTGAGGAGGACAAGAACCTTGTGCTGGTTCATGAACTTGAATTTAGAGCTGTCCTTCCACAATGTTTGACCACATCATAGGATATGCAGGTTAATGGTAGACAAGTAAATATTCTTGTCTCTGACAGATTCATTTAGGTTGCCCCCATCTATCTATTATAATTACTCAAACTAATAATCTGCCCTTTGTGATCAGAACTATTAGCTGGACTTCCCCTACACTTTTTTTAGCTTCTTGTAATGTTACAACCACAAATCTAGAAAATTTCAGAGATCATATAATGCTTAGACCAACTTTGATTTTGGGTTTTCCTTTGGAGCAAAAGTGCTAACTATGCAAATAATAATCTGATTTAGGGTTTCGTGACTGTATCTCCTTATTGTTACTGATTAATATTGGAGGATCCTAATTCGTTATTATTCCCGTTAACTAAACATTTTTACACACACACATAATATGTGTGTGTGTGTATAAGCATTGCGTGTAGTAATTAATACCCAATCCGCTCATAAATATAGGAGCTTTTTTTTCTAAACAAAAGTATAGGAGCTAGTTAGAGTTAATCAATCCACTATCTCTCAAAATTTATACCCTTCTCAACAATCCCTATTGATTAGGCATATTAAAAGATTTTTTTTCAATGACCAGTTCCAATGCAACGCAAATTATTAAAAAAAAAAGTATTTTAAGAAAAAGTGTACAATGCATATTCTTTTAATAAATAACTAACTTAATTAATTTTTTTAATTTTCTACAAATAGTTATCTAACCTAGATATTAAGTACCAAGCAGGGTGGTTCCTTTAATCTTTTACAAATGAGGAAGAGTAGAAGTGGCATTTATTGAAGAAAAAATAGTATAAGAATATAATTAGAAGTGGTTCGAGCACGTACAAAGAAAGTGTGTCGGAGAAAATGGTAAATCAAACTGCTTGAATTCTAGTTAAATAAGGTCAAGGAAGATCGGAAGTTATTGAATTAGACTTCTTGATTAATGATTTATCATAAAAAATTGATTGTTGACGGATCTCAGTTGAAAATCTTGCTACAAACTCCTTCTAAAATGCTTACTAAATTAACCCAAAAAAAACTTAATTACCCGCAGCACAATTTAATTAAATGAATATGATTAATCACATAGAACCCTATGAAAACGGGAAGAAAAAAGTTAAGCCTGCTAGTAAAGAATTAATGATAAAATGGGTAGACTAGTTCGGGACCAGTTGCATCACAATAAGGCATGTACCACAAATCTGTAACTAATATTGGCAGGCTTTTCTTCACAAGCTTTCTTCGGAAGACAGCAAAATAATGAAACCCTCATGGGGATCTTATTAGGTTTTGCAGTTGGGATTAGTTAAATTTGATGTAAACTTGATTAAAGAAAGGACCCAAAATGTGCTAATTAGGAATAAGAGGAAAGAAATGAACTAATAATAATTAAAGCATCAAAGGCACATTATTTTGTGGCAGCCTTAAACCAAGAAAAGCATAAAACTACAGTGACTCAACACTGAAGAAGCAAACACACCAAAATGCTGAGAGAACATAACACATTATTGTTCTTCCGACACATCAATTCAATTCCATCTCTTTGCCCTTCAAATTTCCTTTTCCCTCCCTCACTCACCCATTAATATCATCATTGCTATAAAAAAATAAAAAAGGTGAAAAATAAATATTATATACCCTTGTACTTATCTTATATATACAAATTAAATGTTAATAAAAATGTTACTATACATATATGACCAATATTAATTATATGGAGCGATGACAGAAAAATCTTCCCAAAACATGTGAATCCTAAATTAGGACTCAGAAATGGTCCAGTTACACCGTGAAGTCCACAGAGATTAGTTCGGAATTAACTTATGTGAGATTACTTAAATTCCCTTGTCTAAAAAAACTAAATGAACTAGCAGTTTTACAAGTATATATAATAAATTGTAAAATAACAACTATTTAAGACAATGAGAACTAATTTCAGTAATTTTTTTATTGATTATCAACGACAAAAACAATTTGATAAGTAACAGCTTTTAACAACTAATTTCATTAAAAGTAATCATATCATTTCACAAAAACTTAGTCTCAGAATGGTCCTTGTCTCCGTGAGGACTTCACATTCCAATCGTACTTACACATCTGTCTCTCATATTGTATTTCCTTGAGTTCTATGCATGCAAATGCACATATCCATATAAAATGTGAAATATCTAATAAGCTAAGTAGTTTGCCTAAAAAATAATAAATATATCAGTTTATTTAATTTTTTTAATCTCATCGTAAAAAAGTTAATTAAAGTTATATTAAAAAGTGACAGCAGTATCATTTATAAAAAGTAGTAACAGCGAAGTGGTATGAACGTAGTAGTAGTTGTTATTATGATTCAGATGGAGACAATTACCAATTTGTTTATACATAGACGCCATAACTGTACAGTAAGCAAAGAAAAAAAAACCGCACTGGACTGATTGGATGTCTCTGGTCAATCCGGTGTTGACCCGTCCAACCCGGTTAAACCCATAGGTTGGGGGTCAACCGGTTTGTTTTTATGAAAAAATAAAAACTTAAAAGCTAAACATTGAAAAAATGCAATCAGAGTTTGGAGGATGTAATTCATTAATTTTTTAAAAAAAGTATGGAAACAAAATTAGCATTTATTTCTTTATTTTCTATTTAAACAAATTTACTCATGAGAAAATAAGATAAAATTAATTCATTTTATCCTAATTCGTTACATTATTGATATTTAATTAAAATCTACAAATTTAAAATATGGGTAAAATAAAATAATATTTTAGGTTTTACCTATTAATTTTTATAAAATAAAATATCATAAACTAAATTATGTTATTTTAACATAGCTGATCTAACTCTATATTGATCATATTCTAACCCACCAACTCTTGAACTACTACCTCATCCAATTTAATGTTCAGTCCGATTTTTTGAACATTTATGTGTAAGGCCATACAATTACTTAAGAGTGTAAAGGTGGGCTAGCCTGCTAGGTCAACCAGCAGGTGCTGCAGTGCTGCTAATTGATCTCCTTAAGGCTTGTTTGGTTTGAGGTAGGGTGGGGTAAGGGAGTTGAGGGGGTTATATTAGCTTGTTTGGTTTGTTGGAGGTGAGTGGAAAATAAGGGATCTTTTATTTACTTTAAGAGGGTATGGAAGGGATGATAACTATAATTTTACTATTTTACCCCTAAATATTAATTTAAATTAATTTAAATCTTGCTTCAAAATAAATTAATATTATAATATACATATAATAAAATGATACAATGATATTTTTTTTGGTAATAAGTCAAATAAAATATTTTAATGGACAAATTAGCAAATCTTATCTTTTAACCATAAAAAATTTATTTTCCAGTAAATTTTATTATTTTTTTGGGAGCACAAGTAAATTCGCACAATTTTTTTAAAATTGCTAGAATGGAGGACTGGAGCAGGGTGATGAAGTGGGTCTGTTTCTTATTTTTGTAATGGGCATTATTGGAATCTCACAATGTATATGAGGGTAAAATGGAAACTAAATTTAGCTTCCTTCAAAAACCCCTCAAATTAAAGGGAAGCAAGTGGAGGGAAAATGAGCCAAAATTGTGTTTCCTTTCCTCTTTAAAATTCCAAACCAAATGATAGGAGGGGCTCATTTTTCTCCCCTCCCTAACCTACCTTCAAACCAAACAACCCCGTAATCTTCATCCTGATTTTGTCCCCATCATAAATTATAATACTACTATTTCTCTCTTAGCTAGCTGCTTTACTTTATGCAACTAATATAATGCAGTATTCCTTAATTAGTACTAATTAAAGAACTGGTGGCAAGCACTTGGCATACAATATAATGATGATCTATTTATAATTCAAATTCATGTTCAGTACATTGGTAGTGTTTCAGCTGAGTTGCAGAAGGATCAAATTAAAAGGGTCTATGGGGGGCGTGAATAATGAATATTAAAACAGTATATTTATAACCACCATATGTATTATTATATATTGAATATATTAACTTGTTTTTGGATCTGATTATATAATAATATATATCAACTCCTTTTGTCTATGAGAAAATAAAACATCAAAGATATTTTTTGATATGTTATGGTTTAAGTGGTTCATAATGGTGAGCACTTAATTGAATATTGTAAGAAGAGAGGGGGAACCTATATTACATCGATAAAAAGTTTTTTTTTTAAAATCACATCATTCACTTAATAATGAATTACTCCGTGCGATCAATAATAATATAAGTCACTTTAACTAATTCATTAAAATTAATAAATGACAATTAGCTCATTGAATTTATCTTAAATTAATTTTTTCCAACTTTGCGCTATTGAATATGGTTTTGAATAAGAGAAAAAAATATAAAAGTCACATTTAAGAAATAATTACATATTAAAATTGATAAGTAAGCGTGAATGGATCTTAGAGAATTCACTATGAATCAAAAATTTCTTTTACAAGTGACTCATGTCAAAAACGAAAGTAGAGAAATATAAATAAAAAAATGATAGTTAACTTATTAAATCTATTTTAAAATAAAATCTTTTTTAATTGTACTCATACTTTAACGAAGAGAGATAAATATAAAGAGTCCCATTTAAACAATAATTACTAGAGTTAAATTGAAAAATGAGCATTAGTTATCCCGTAAATAATTTATATTATGGATCAAATTATTATTTAAGAAGCAGATTGAAAAGAGTGCAATTGTATCAGTCTGTGTGTGGATGTGCAGAAATTGAATTGGGTGGAAGGGATATATACAAGCAGTATGACCTGTTTGTATCATATCTGTATAAATTAAGATAAAATTTTTTTTACACATTTATAATGTAATTTATAAATCATATTGAAAAAAAATTTAATTCATGGGCACATTACATGTTTGTGGAAAAGTACAAAAAAAGGACTGCGCCTGTCTTCCCCAATTATGAAATTCCCCAAACATGCATTATTGAATCTCTGCCACCCTCCATGCCTCTCCCCCTCTGCTCACGGGCATCCCCTCTCTTCTTCTGGACCACTTTGCCCCTCCCTTTTCCTCTTTTTTACACCTGCCCTACCCTACCTTTTTACTCCTCCTCATCATCATTGAACTGTTGACATCAACTTAATTATCATCATATCATATTATTTTTTCTCATTGGTGGTGATCCATTCCATTCAATTAGTCATTAATTAATAACTAACCCCATCATGAATTTTAATGCCTTGTTTACTTAATTAGCTGCCGATTAATCTGTACGTAGAACATGTCGTGGCTAGTTGTCAACAAAGCTAGCATGTCCGTGGAAGAGGGAACACTGTGATTATCTCATTCAGCCATGGCCTTTTTGGTAATTCCATCCTTCACTCTCTTCCCTTATATTTCATCAAAACCCTCCAAAGCAAGAGAGCATAAGGTGAGAGAGGCAGAGATTGAGCATGGAAGGAGGAGGAGATCACAGTAACTCGTCGTCTTCAAATTCTATCTACAGAGAGTGTCTGCGTAACCATGCAGCCAGCCTCGGGAGCTACGCCACCGACGGCTGTGGCGAGTTCACGCTCGATGACACATCTCCTGGAGGGTGCCTGCAATGCGCCGCCTGCGGCTGCCACCGGAACTTCCATCGAAAGGTGATGTTCCCGCCGCCTCCGAGGCTGACGATGGGGGAGCTGATGGAGTACAGCGGTGGAGAGGGGACGCCTCCGAGCAGCGGGATGATGGAGGGCGGGGAGAAGACTACGGGGAAGAAGAGGTTCAGGACCAAGTTCACGGCGGAGCAGAAGGAGAAGATGATGGGATTTGCAGAGAAGCTAGGGTGGAAGTTGCTGAGGAAGGATCTAGACGATGAGATAGAGAGGTTCTGCAGAGGAGTGGGAGTGAGCAGACAAGTGTTCAAGGTTTGGATGCATAACCATAAGAACTCTTCTTCTTCATCATCTGCTTCTACTGGCAATGCCTCTTCCCTTACCCAGTAATTAATATAATTAGGTATAATCAATATTTATTCTGTACTAGAATCTTTATTTATTTCTCTTAATTTGCATGCTTGCTTGTATAATTTATCGTCACCAATTGCGTCAGCATATGGAAATCTAAAGCTCTTTAATTATTTTCTTGGCTCATGTTTCCTGGTTCATTTTTAGACACACATTTATATAAAGATTAATTAAGTCTTTTGATGTTAATCTAAGTGAACATACAGACAAACTAATATATTATAACCTAATTTGAACATCTCAATTTCTATCGATTCTATATCTATATGTTTATGTCAATTATTTTGACTCCGTTTCTTTAACTTGGGAATTAAATCCGTTTGCATTATAACATTACAATTAATTATATTGATGAATAATAATTTTCTCTCTCTTAAATTTATTTCATTTAATTTGTCCTCGGGTTTTCCATCTACAACAGAGATCTAAAATCGAGCATGATGAGAAAAAGTTGCAAGAATTCATTAATTAATAAGGTATGAGGAGTGACATTAAGATGATCTTTTCCTTCTTTGGTAAATATTGCAGATCTATACAGCTTGAGGCAATGAGATTAAATTTAGTGAGGGAATTAATAAAGGTTTTATGCTTATTTATTTATTTTGGTTTTCATGAAGATGCAATTAGCTTTACCAGAGGCCTCCTTGGCTTGGGACCAGGACATCTTTTTCTCCCTTTCCTTCCTCTCTCCATTTTTTATCTCCAATCCTAACCATTGGTTTTAGATTTAATATTTTTAAAAATTTCTGATGAAATTTTGATTCAATAGTTAATATCAGAAAATGAGGAAGAATAGACTACTATTGTGCCACTCCTTACTAATGCAGCTAGAATATCATTCATGCGAAGGGTCGTTAGTTGGCTAAGGATTAATTGATAGCATTTTATTTTTTACTTTATAATAATTGCTTTTTACAAATACAAATATAACAACAAAGCTTTGTACCAATAAGTGGGATCGACTGCATAGATCATTTGACGTCATTAAACTTGATCAGAAATCAACTCTTTAGATATATTGTTAACTAAGAGATTTTACTCAACTCCATTGAGCCTTTTTTGGGTACTCCTATTACCTTTTTAATCAGACTTCAAATATTTTGATCAATCTTTCTCACATATGAATTCATTAGTCTTCTTTGAACATGTCAAAACCACCTCAAATGAATTTTTTTCATTTTTTCTTCAATATGTGACACTTCAATCCTTTCTCGAATAAATTCATCACGAATCTTATCTTTTATCACTACACATTGATGTTAGCATTCTCTTTTCAACTACCCCATTTTATGCTCATCCATGCGTCACTCTTAAAGCTCATCAACATTCAATACCATAAAACATTGTCAGTCGAATAGCAATACGGTAGAATTTCCCTTTTACTTTATTAGGCATTTATCAATCACTTATACCTTCAGTTGCTTTTCTGTATGCTTAAATTCTATAATAGTTGCTTTTCATTTAAAAAAATAACTGAAGGTATGAAATTTCTCAAGACACTCCCAAGTAATGTCTGTACTGCAAAATAGTGTTATCAATCATGTAATTGATTGATGATTGTCTTCATCGGTCCTGCACAATAAGTAACTATATATATTGTTTATGCTTAAAAATTATGGGTAAAGGAACAAAAATAACCTGAAATTTTTAAGAATAAACGCTAGTCACATATGGAAGTTATCGATGTGCCATTTTGAACTTGGAAGTTTTAAAATTAGACATTTTAGCCCATGCCGTTAAAAATGTTAACGTTGACCATCAAAGTTGACTAACTTTTTCATTGAGGGACTAATGGTTGAAGTTAATATTTTTAACGGCAGGGGCAAAAATACCCCATTTTAAAACTTTCAGGTCCAAAATGATCTCTTGTTAACTTCCGAGTTATTTTTGTTCCTTAACCCTAAAAATTAAGTTACATATATTGCTCATGACTAATAAATATAGTATCTATTAGAAAGGTTTGTTTTAATTCTAAATTAAACCCAAACTTATAATTTGTTTGCCAGATCATTCATATTGGTTTACATTTATTAAAAAGATTTCCTGGATAATTTTCAATACAAGTGACTAAAGGAGTACTTTAGAAAATGGATACGCATTTTTTACAAATGCTAATTGAACTCATTTATTTAATCTTTATAAATTAGTAGTACATTTCTTTAGAGAAGTTAAAGGTTTAGTTGTATTTGATAATGTATTGGCACTGCATTTATTGACCAAGTGTTTTATTTGGCCTTGGATGGGAAAAATTAAAGACTCAAATCTAGCTAGCCAACTTCTTATTATTAAGCACTAAATTGATTTTAAATCTTAAATATGATTGTCTATATAGGTTATGACCAATGGATGAGGGCAAGTTAGGTATAATGAATAAGGTGACCTATTTATGGTTTATAAAGGGAACGTTTTATACCCCAAATTAATAAACAGCACAGCAAATGAAGGTTGATTCTTCTTTCTGACAAAAGATAAAGTTTTTCTTAGATAAGAATCCTAAGTTAAAGTTATATTCGTACTGTTTGGGTGCATTGATCAAATTAATATTAAATTGAGTACAATAATTTCTTTCGGAAATTAGATAAATTATTGTTAATACTGGTATGCTTTCAAAATAACATTTTAATCCTTTGACATTATATATCTATATACACCAAAAAAAGAATACAATTTTTATTTATTATTTTACATAATATGTGTTCATTATAAGAAATAAAATTATCGATAGTTTTTATGGTCATAGTAAGAATAAAATATCAACTTTATGAATCCACCGTAAACTTTATTCCTTTTATCATAGTATTGCATAATAAAAGTATCGTTTAGTGTATATTTTATATTTTATATTAATAATAAAGCTACAGTGTTTGTTAGGTGGAAAGTCAACTTCATCGGCATGCATGATACTGTAGATAATAATCAAGTCCATTTTAATAATGTGTCAAATGTGTCAAGAGTTTGATAACATTTTTTAAACCAAAAAAAAATAGAAACCTAATTAGAGTATGAGGGGATTGTGCATTAATTATAAGATTGATAAAGAATGAGTAGTGACAATCGCTTAATTCTTATAATATAATAGTAGGTTTCATGCATTTTAAATAGTTTGACAAATGAGTTATTTTGTATATATACCATTTAAATATAGAACGATTTGATATGCATTTTATATCTTATGTTGACGTTGATATATATTGTGTCCGTTTAGGAACGGGGTAGAGAAGCACTTTTACGCAAGCCGAGGTAAATATGTGGAAGAGATTATCTCGTTTTACGAAAAAATACTATTGAACATACTTATGGAGAGTAAATAAGCTTTTCCAAACAAGTACATTAATTGTTGAACACATGGCTTTCATTAATCTGACAAAAAAAGCTTATTATTGTGTATTATTAAGAGAAGTGTTTTGAAAAGCTCTGAAAAGAAATTTTTATATGTTGTGTATATCAAACATATTCAAGATATGTATGGTGAGGGAGTAACTAGCGCAAGAACGTTTAGATGTGTGATAAAGGATTTTTCTTTTCTATCAAGATTAGTCATACAACAGGGATCATCACTGAGTTTTTACTTGTTTGATTTAGTTTTAGACATTCTAATTGAGCACATAAAAAATCCTCAAATACATGTTTTTTCGATAATGATATGGAGGTGTTTGGGAAAACTTCTCAAAACCCCAAAAGCACGTTCAACAGTGTTTTTCCGCAAAACGAGATAATCTCATTCACACATTTACCTCGTAAATGGTAAAAGTACTTCTCCACTGCTTTACCAAAAGTACTTCTCCAGCTTGTTGTAGAATTGAGAGATGGAAGGGTTGGACTTTAAACTTGAGTTATGATCAAAGTCCTTGAAAGAGAAGCTTTAATTTTCGCTTGAGCAAGAATAAGACAGAATTTATGCACTATAAGAGGCAGGTTAGAAATGACTTGGAGGTGAAAATTAGACATTACATCATAGTGGCAAAGTTTAGGTACATGAAATTGATAATAGAAAATGACAATGAAATTGATGAAAATGTTATATATAGAACAACACAAAGCTAAATGATTAAAATGGAGAAAAATATTAGGGTTTTAAGTTTAAGGAAAAAAATTATCGAGCCACCATAAAATTGGAATTTGTCATATAATGAATGTTATGCATTAAATGGAAATAAAAAAATGAGAAATGGGAGTTCAACATATGAAGATGTGGAGATGAATATACGGTCATAAAGGAGAAAAAAAAAGATAAAAATTGATATTTTAAAAGATTTAGGGGTAGTGAGACATCTCTAAGGAGAAGTCGGTAAAAAAAATAAAAATCAAGAGAAGATAATACAAGCCTTTAATGTTGTTGGGCATTAAAGATTTTTATGTTGATAATTATTGTTTGTGTCTTATATATGAGGTTTCAAGGAATTAATGCAATTATAAAAAAACTCTTACAGTGAACCACATTATGCAATAACAAATTTAGTATAAAAAAAATGATAACAAATCAATGCTAATAATCACTTGTTGTATATAATTTTTTAGTGATTAGATTTATTTTTTTTCATTGGGATCTCATACCTCATCTCATAGTGATTTTCTAGGCTTAGTTAACATAAAGTACATTTTAAATGTAAAAAACATGCTATTTGATTACATCCAATATCACAATAATGCCACTCATATTAAGTGAAACTGATCAAATCGTGTAAGTAATAATAAAGATAACATAGGCCTCTACTTCAACAACAACCTCTTGCCCTTGAAGAGCAGCCAACGGCTTATTATTGAGTGGCCTTTGGGAAGTAGAGATCTTGTCATCTGTCCCAAATAAAAATTTGTTCATAAAACTGAATGAATCATAACCAAAATTAAAGAAATGAAGTGAATTGGAGAAGAGAGAGAGTAGTAGTATGATCGGAATGATATAAGACAGTTGAAGGACCACAAGGGGCAGTGGGAAGAGGGAGAAATATATATATATATATATATATATGAGCTTGCACTGTACGCAAATTCTATTTGATGTTAAGGGGAAGAGTCCCTTCATCCACAAGAAAACAATACACACCGCAGATGGCTCCCACTCGCTCTCTCTCTCTCTCTCTCTCTCTCTCATTACTTGTGGATCTTGTGATGATCTTGCTTCCACTAACTGTCTGCCAAAAGCAATGAGTATGTGTAATTGTGAATCAATGGAAGATAGAGATAGAGAGAATCTTGAGAGGCATATGTACATTTGTTTGGAACAGAGAGACAAGAGCACGGTTTTGGTGTAACCCATCATACTCTCTGCTTTGAATTGCCACTACACGGCTTCTGCCATTCCATTTAGGGACAACAGATAAGACACCACATGCCTCTCATCAACTTGCAACCTACCCACAATTCCTAAATCTTCCTCCTCCTTATAATGGATGGCCCTTTCTTTTTTATACAGAAGTCATCACCACAAAATACAGGCTGAGAGAATGCTTTTTTTTTTTTTTGTTAAGGATGGGTGTTTTTATATTTAAGACAATTTTGTTTGAAGCACATGCTTCTCCTTTAAATGGAATGAATTTTTTTGCCACTCATTTTAGTACTTCGTAGGAGTTTGGCCCCCATTTTATATTATAAACATGTTGGGCTGATTTTAACATTCAACCCGAAATTTTTTTATTAGATGTATCTTTTTACTTAAAGCAATCATGTTTGAGGTACTGTCTCCCAACTAAAATTGAAATATTGATTCATCACGTTACAAAAAATTAACGTATTACATGAAATCCAACTTGAGTAAGTACATTCTACCTGAAAATTGAATCAACTCTACTTTTCGATGAAAGGATTCCAAATGCAATTGGTTTATAGCCCATGGCATGTTACGAAAGAAATAAAAGTAAAAAAAAAATTATAAGCTTACAAGGCAAAAGATAATAGATTGAGATTGGCCCAATATGTAATCAAAACATTGAAACTAAGTCTATAAGGCACGTTTAAGAATGTTAGGGACCATAATGGATTGTTAGATTCACTAAAACCGTCTTACAGATGTTAGCATGAAGTACCTTCTTCACTCTTGAATGTTTGTTGGCCTGCCTCATTTGCGGACTTTGAACCACAAAGATCATGTGGGTCGTGGGATTCAATCCCCACTTGGTCTTATTTGCTTTTGTGGGCTTCAGCCCCCATATGTACCAGAGGAATAAAAAACAGGCGTGTTTGAAAATGTGCAAATATAGGGAACTCCATTATTATGCCACCCCACGCTTTGATCTCTGCATGGGGTCTGACTTTTCATGATTTGTACACGAACAAATCCAACCCATTCACATGGGCACAATAACATGGATCTTTACCACTTGTTACTTTTTTTTTTGGTGCAATTTACCACTTGGTACTACTGAATCTATATAGAATTGCAATTAAGTATGTAGTTCGTTACTCACATGGGCACAAAGTAATATTCTTACTGACTGTTTAAAAAAAAAATCTTACTGACAATTCCATTGGCTTTCTAACTTAGTTATACTAGGTTAACATTTTGAGAAGTTTTGGAAATAGAACACTAGCATATATATAAAATGATATGTTCGTTTACCTAACCCCAACCAGTGGGTGCAACAACAATAAAAGGGTGATGTATAAAAAAAACAATAAAAGGGTGGAAGCGTAATGTAGACCGCATAACTGCATACACTAAGTATGCATGATGAGAGTATGCAATATGCACATATCAAATTCATGACATTAGCAAACAACAAGGCAAAAATAATTTACAATTCATAAATATCGCATTGACATGAAGATGGATATTATTGTCCATTGCTATCATCAATATTTTAAATTTACATCCAATGTAAAATTTGGAGTGTATAAAGTAATTGGCAATTGCTCTCTCAGCTTTATGCGCAAAATACATAAGCGGAGAGCCTAGATAGTTACAGTAGTACAAAATCACGAACAAAACTTGCGGAATCCCCACAAAGATTATCATGGCAAGCTATGTTGTGAACCACCCTACCTACCGCATTTCTCCTTCACCACTAGAGCTGCAGCTCTGAACCAAGTGGCTGCAGCCATGGCGCCAGGATCAGGAACCGATGTAAGAATCTCTCCAGATACATAGGTTGATCGCCCAGCCTGCACAATCATCCTTGTCAGATCAACAGTACCAAAACTACCCTCTATATCTTTACTAACTTAGAATAAGTCATCAATCTGTGGCAGTTGAACGAGCCAAGAAAAGACACTGACAATACCCAGAAATCAATTTCTAGTTTGCTGCTGCTGTCACAGATACGGTACTGAATCATAGTGTAATGATCATCCAACCAGAAAATTCTTCCAATTTTTTAATCTTATTTGTCAAGCAATATATAACCTAAGCCCGATGGATATGTCATGTAACTAACTATAGGGGTATTTTTGAGCGTTTGGGGGGCCAGGGGAGGTATAAATAAATGCTGTAGCATGAAAAGGTATGTTGAGACAGTGTTGTGGAGGTCACAACAGCCCGTTTTGACTATCCAGCTATTCAAGGGCAGTGTTCAAATCAATTATTTTCTCCCTGGTATAAATGCTTATCTGATTCTTCTCCCTGCGCGTTTAGGCTGCCTTTTAATCTACATTTACAAAATTGCAAACCCTTGGCAACCTCCAATACAACTCAATATCTCTTGAAGAAAATTAGTCATGTCCCACCAACTATTTTTAAGGAGGCATGTCTTTGTAAATAAAAAATAGTTCTCTTCCGTAAAGTTAGTTAAATCCTCTCCAGTATCCAATAATACTGCCAAAAGAATAGAGAATAATAATTGATTGTCACCTGTGCTTGCATGTTCTTAGTTGACTCAGCTCCAGCAATCGCAGCCTCAGATGAGAGAACAAAAGCTGTGGAAGGCTCATCCCCAGCATTTAATCTCTGTAAAATGAAACACATGAGTATCTCATAACATAAGTCATATTAACATGGAATATCAACCAATAAATATTGTTGACACCTCTTGAAGAACTGCTGATGCCGGAATAAGGGCGTCTAACAATGTTCTATAGCCAGCATTAGCACCACCATATTTACTGATGGCAGCAATGGAAGCAGCAAGTGCTTCAGCCCCTGAATCAAAAGATGAATATGGGCTTTGCAATCCAAACAAGACAAGATGAAAAGATATAAAAGGGTGAAAATATAGCGTAAATTTGAAGAAACTTCTCACATTGTTTTTCTGTGACACCAGAGTGCGAGCTAGATTTCAGCTGTGTAGATGCTGCCTTACAAAAGATGGTATATCTGTTTATTTAGGGAAGTGGGGATGGGGGACTTATAAATGATGGTGAAAAAAGAAAATTCCTCACAAAAATAAATATCTAGTTAAAGAAAGATAGAGGAATGGAATAATACAGAATCCCACTTGTTCCTCCCATAACTCTTCCCATCGATGAGCCAATTTCATTAACAGTTTCTGCAGCATCATTCAGTGGATAACTGTAAACAACATATGGAAACCAATCAAGCCCATCAGCAATTTGCATCAACAAGCATTTTGCAGCAACTAGGTTCGGGAGCTATGAAGCCAACAATCTACCTCACTGATCCACTTATCCCAATATTTCGAGAAAGTAACTGACCAGTGGTCACCATTGATACGGACAGTCAGCACTCATCCCAATACATGGTTATTTTAAGCTTAATATGTTAGAGCCAACATAAATGCCAAAGACAAAATACAAATTTGAGATAATAGCTCATCGCTTGAACTCAATAATCAATACTCATAACAATACACAGTTGTATTTCAGTTCACAACACATTAGCACCACAGCACATAATAAAAGAATAAGTACTTGGGTGGGGTAGGATGATTTGTATAGATACAAATATATCTGTACATACAAACATGCACATTTTCATCCACAGCATCATCACATGCACATGTGCATCTCAACACACAAGTGCATAGGCGTGTACATAATCATACCCATACAAATATAGGCACACATGCATGCTTGGACTTTGTATAAGCGTGCATACAGACAGACATTCACAGAAAAGGAATTTTATAAATACAGTGGTCATCTAAACAACAAATTTTGAATATCAAGAATATGACTTGCATTAATTCATATTCCTTACATACGAAATTCCATGAAATTTTAGATACCACATTCCAATTGCAATCAAGATACTGTTTTAGATAGAAATTTACAAGAGTCAGAAAATCCAAGAAAAATAGCACAAAGTATTCTTAACAATAAACTATGCTGATTGCCCATGACCATTATATAAGTGTAAAATCAAAACTAGTAAAGGAAAACAAATAGATTTAAGCAAGATAGAGCATATAGAACTTACTTTTTAATGTCCTCAAGAATTGCTTTAGCTCCTCTATACATCTGCATAGAAAGAGAAATCAAATCCAAGTCATGCACACAATATATCAGCAAATAAAAAACTGATAAATTCAGAAATAAGACTCACAGTTGACCCACAGTCACCATCACCAACTTTGCTATCCCATTCATTTAAACTGTCCCTAAGATTTATAATTGCATTGGCAGCAGCTTCAATGGCAGCCTCAAGAATTTGGCCTTGTTCATTCAGTTGTAAGGGCCGACTCTGTGGCTTATATAAAGCAAAAGGAAAGCAGATTTCACAATTTATTAACACAAACAAAACATAATGGAATTTCAGCCAACAAAGAGAGAAGACATTTAGATCAATATAACTAATCATTAAACAATAGTCAAAATTGTTTTTCAAAGTGATTGTGTATATAAGAGGGCTTGTCTCGAGTTGTGTAAAAGTGCTTTTAGAAGTGTAATTCTGGGTGGTTGCCAATCACTTCCTAAGTATGGAATAAAAACGAATACACAGACCAAAAATATGCCCACTTATAACTTCAGAATAAGTGAAAGAAAGACAAGGTTAGAAACTTAGTGTGCACCCTGAATCAGGACAAGCTAGTCCAGATATGATTTTCAAGTTTAAAGAGAAGTAAAACAGCCTCCTAAAACATCTGTGAATTAAACACCAAAGCAAAAAAATGAAATAACTCCTTCCCATTAATCATTGGAACTCGCTGGGGCACTATAAAATTTCTGCTATGAGTGATTAGAAGAATATGCATGATTATCCCCAGATATTCATGATTAAAAACATTTACATTCTTTTTAACTTATCATACCCATTAAAATAATTTATACTTAAAGGTATGCATAAAACCATAAAGTGATACTTTGAAAATGAAGATCCAATGGAGGGTCAAACTAGATTTGGACAACTAATGTCATGCCACTGAAAAGTAGCTATCTTAAACGCCAATACATGAAAGGGAAGTGTTACGAAATTCTTGTGTGCATATACCTCATCACTCTTTGTTGACCGAGATGGTGGAACTGGAACAGGAATCTTAGCAGGTGGGTGATTGCCTACCAACAAAAAACTTCCAAATATCAATGGATGATTTAATCCAGAAAATCTCAAGGCTTCCTTTATGAGCATAGTTAATAGTATGTGCATTTTACAAAGATAAAAAAAAGATCAGCCTAGAGCAATATTGGCTAAAAAGTTATTTTAAATTCTCAACATAACAAATATGATATATAAAAAAATAAAATCAAATGCGCCATAGCAACAAGATGAAAACAAATCCAATATATACAGACCATCAGCTGCAACAGGCCAATAAGGAGCCTTGGTTGATGCGTCCAGACGTTGAAGAATAGCCGGATCAGCTTTCATGATGGAAATGGAGAAGCCTGACAAAAATGGGAAACAAAACTTCAATGAATTGCAGTTGTAAATAAATGGGAAAAAATGTCACTGTGTGATAACAAACCTGCCATATCAAGAGAAGTCATGAATGACCCTGTGTACACTCGATCAACAGCCAATCCATGCTCCAGCTGCAATTTAGGAACTGTTTTTCCAGTTGCAATCATTAGTTCACTTATAGGAGTGCCACCTAACCTGCAGTGAAAAGGAAAAAAACCAGGAAGCAGGGAAATTTAAATCTCCTCATCTGCAACATGTTGGACCAATGGCACAACTAGTGGTAGTAATGAAAACTGAAACAGTTTGTTCTCAATCCAATATAGTATTCATGTACCTACCCATTGACCATGAGAACGACCCTACTACCACGTGTTATTGGAACATAGTTTGTTTCCTGTGAACAATAAAGGGGGCAAAAGGTATGGTTGAAACAAACATAATATAAAATTATTCTTACAATTGCATCTTGAGCATAGACACGAGCAGACATATTAATCCAAAACCACTCGCATCAAAGCAATCAATAGAACAATTCTGTCATAAGTAAATATAAGGTTCAAGTCAAATTACACGTGTCAGGAAATATTGTCAAAATATTGGCAAACTGTTACAGAAAACTTAGTGTGCCTTGGTCAACCACAGACAAAGATTGAGGCTAAAAGGAAAATGAAATTGAAGGAAAATATTTACCCTTATTAAGTGTTTCTGACTACATAAAATACTTTGATAAATTTGTGCTAAGATGAGGGATACAGGAAGAAGAGCGGATAACAGTCACTCAGTTTCATAATGAGCGTTGGCATCCATTCGAAAAGAAATTGAGAACCCATTGAAGAGAGTTAAAAAAAGACTTGAGGAAGAATTTTTATTCTTTATCTAGGTATCCATCTGTCTCCCTTGCATCTAATTCTATTTCCTGACTTTTAATTTATTTTCTGCTCTCAATGAAATAGGTATGTGGTAATGCAATTTGTTCAGATAATTCTAATGAGTTATTTTCATTTTATTCTCAGGCCTTTTCTCACCCAACTTCCTCCCCGCATTTAAGCCTTTCTCTCCTTCCTCTCCCCTTGTTAGAGTGTTCTACATCAAATGATTTTACAACCAATGAGAGAAAACTACTATTCCAAAGTTCACAGCAGCCTGGTGCAGCAATTAACCGAACATTCAAATCAAAATGAGCAATCTTTTTTAAGGCTCAAACCATGTCAAACAATAATGAAAACCTTCCGAGAATTAAACAGAAAAGAAAACTCCAATAGCAAACCCTCCAGTTTCTCTGAAAATTAGATGTAGAAATATAAAGATCACAATAAACCCTGATGAACGACGTTTAAATTCTTGACAGAGAAATACAGTATAAATTCTTTCACTGGGCATTGTCTTCATCCCTTCATCATCAGCACCATCACTGTCTTAATCTTCTTCACCACCCATAATCACCAGCCATTTTTCTTTTGGTGACTGCCCATCAAGATTGAACTGAATTGGACGACGTTTCCACATGCTAGTCGTTTTCAGACCATTCAATTCACAGAATAAACCCTGATGGGCACTAATCTTTTTTTTTTTTTTTTTGGGGCCAGGGAGGGGGGAATCAAAACCCAAACCTAAAAGTATCAATCAAACATACACTAGTACTTAATTCATCTTCAATTTGGCATCTAGACACACTATAGCCAAAAATGTTAGTTTTCATGTTAAACTAGTCTACTCCAGTCCAATTGAACTAAAAGTTACACTTACAGTACAGAAGCATACTGGGGATAGTATCTGTGTGAGAACATGAGAAACCACTACATCAACAGGTTGCAGGTCAACCACAGCAGCACCAGGCTCTCCATGCTGTAAAGAGTAGCATTCGTAAACAGACACTTAGTAATTTAATATTGATCAAAGGCTAAATATCGATCACTAGTGCTATGTCTGGATTGAAGAAAGTGGAGAGGAAGTGAAGGGAAATGAAGCTTTAATTCACATTTTCTTTTGCTTATATTTAAATAAGCGTCAGTGTTCCTTCCTTTCTCACCCATACATCAATCTTAACATATTCTAAGGAGGAATGTTGTCAAATCCAAATCTAAGTCAAATAGAAAGCAAAACTATATTTTTACTTCACTTATCCATTCCTCTCATTCCAAACTTATACAAGGATGACAGAAAACAAATAATATTGCATACATCTTTTTCGTTTGATTAGAGAATTTATTGGTAGAAAGAAGATAAGTACAGAGGACAATCAGAAATCCTCCTAAATCAAACCAAAGAAGTTGACAGAAAAATGCATTCACTCAGAGAGTTCCTCAGTCCCCCAGTAAAACCATTAAACCCCTATAAATAACCAAGAGCTCGAGCCCACAAACAATTAACAACAATATCAGGTAGAGTAAATGATCTACTTCCAACTACTCAAGAAAGAATTTATTTTAGAGAAAAAATAGTGGGATAATTGCACTAAAATCTGCTGTTACCGAAACCCAAACAGACCAGTCAAGAACAAGACAACCAATGCATAAACTGGTCCAGAACTTAAAAAAAAAAAATCAAAAACAGAAAACTCTACATATTATAGTTGGGTTACTGGTTCAACCAGATCAAACTTGTCGTTTTTTTGTTTAAAATCTTTTTAGTTATTAGTACACATACACAACAGCATCACATTTAAGCGAAATTCTTTTTCTTCCAGTATTCTAATCTTATATAACAATTATCCTTGTACATAATGCATGAATATTAATAATTACATATTTACTTAGTGAATATGGGGATGACAGACTATTAGTTTGCGATTTTGAGTTCATTGTGCTATTGTGGACAAACATTAAATATTGTTATAAAATTTATTACTAATATTTCCTTTAATTTTTTATACGATGTTTTAATTTAATGCATCAACTTATAGATGTATTAACCTTATTACTATTGGTTTGATCATAGATCACCCTTGAACTAGTGCCTTAATTGATTCAGTGACGAGCCCAGTTTTACTGCTACTATCAAAAACTAATTTGTTTCAAATACTATAAGAAACTTACAATTCCAAGACCCAATTCCATCTTTCCAGGGCCCAAACGATCAGATGTAACCTGACCAGGTAGTGTGCACACGGATAATGCAACCCCCATGGTCCCCACCATCTCAGATGCGTGTTTAGCTTCAGCAGCAACATCAGCAAGAGGAAGGCCAGCAGCAGCAGCAGCACCTGCAACCTGCCTCACCAAAAATGAGTGTAATATGAAGATGTCAGAAAAAAGCTTGGTTCATAACAAAAAGTGTGTTATGACAGACATAATGCTACCCTAAACAAAATAAAATTCACTTGAATGCATTAACCAGAAAGTCGTTTCATCCATTTAGCATGAAAAAATATGGTTTGAAGTTCATCTGTATGCAGAAAAAGCAGAGAGAATGAGAAAAGAAAAAAACAAAAGAAGGAGGACCTTATGAACCAAAATAGTCCCTGCTAAACCTCTTCTTCCAGCAATCCCCCGAGGTGGAGGCAAAGCACAATCATCCCCAACAATAACAGTCTGCTTAGGTGTAAAAGACATGACATGGATTACCAGTATCTCAAGTATTATTCAAGCTAAAGATGAAAACCAAAGGCATCTGAACATACCTCCACATTATAACCTTCAGACTTTGCTTGTTCAGCAGCCAAGCCAAAGTTCAAACGATCACCAGTATAGTTCTATCAACACCCAAATTCGACACTATGAATCCAGAAACAGAAGCAGATCCTAATGACTACTCATGATTTACCACATTTGTTCTAAAATTACACTTTACAAAACATTCACATATCAGATCTGATTTTGCAGATATCCAATCAGCGACAAATAAAAATAAAAAAAATGCCGTTCCTTTTCAACTTTTATTTTCTTGAGTCAACAAGAATAAATTTCCATTCACTGGAATTTGAAAGTGAAAAATCGGTACTGATAATAAGCCAAAAACATGCATACTAATAAGATGACCAGTGCTAACTCTTGATGAGGCAATGTGGAAAAATATTGTGGAGGGAATATGATACCGTGACAATCAGGAGACATCCCTTAGGACCAGTTACAGCTCGAATGCCCTAAATTTAAAGTATATGTGTATCAGACTGCGATAAAAAATACCAAATATGTGCAACTGAAAATTTAATGCACATGTGTGCGTGCACTGTTTCCAATTATAAGAACAAAGTATACAGCTAGAATTGAATCAACAGGTGGAGAGGCAAAAATGTCCCCGCAGATGGCTGCTGTCAGCATCCCTTCCCCAACAAATCCAGCCTGAGCAGGCTCATGCCCACTTCCACCTCCTGCATCAGCACGTAAAAAAGCCAAGTGAGAACTATACCAAAGTAAGGCTACAAATCACCCATATTCCCGTTTAGAAGGCTGGAGAGAAAGAATAAGAACACAAAATGAAACATCAAAACAACAGGTTAGATCACCAATAGCAATGCAATTGTTCTTTTCACTTCCTGAGCAAATCAAACTTTATTTTCATACAGGTTTAGAATAACTGATATCACCACCAATAACAATATAAAGCAAACCCCTTGGTGCAAGTGTTTCCATTTCTAAAGTTGCAAAGTAATTAAAAGCCAGTAACGTGATGTGATCTGCGGTCTTAGTATCTTCTGGAAAATGTTAAATCTGACCATTGCCAAAACTAGGAAGAATATTATTAAGAAAAATTGAGATACTAACAATTAGCTGTGTTATTTCAGTCAAAAAAGGAGCTCTTCATTGAGAAGCGCCCATCCCAAAAGCCCAAGTAACTATGAAGCTTAACGAATATAAATTAAAATTAAGAGAAAATCCCAGACCTGATATAATTGCAACTTTGTCGTATGTTGTCTGTGAAACATCAGCACGTAGCACTACCTTCACCTACATCCAGCAAAGAGTACAAAAGCAACACCAAAAGGAATTTTTAAACCAAGGCTCACTAACATTACCCCAGGATAAAAAGCTTCTGTAAATATGTACATAGATGAGGCTATGCAGGTAGATTCACCTGTGGAAAGCCATCTAAATATTGTAACCCAGGATATGTCTCCACAAGACCTTCTATGAATTCAGTTACAACATCTGCAATCAAACAACAAAGACAAGGGAAATATTTCAACTTGCACAACCCCTTAATCTATTAAAAAGAATTTGTAGATGAGAAAAGAGAGAAGTCCAAGAAAGTACAAAGGCAAAGGCAAAGATATCCTCCCCAAACACAGAAAAAACTACGACTCTCACTCAAAAGAGTTCAAATCCTTTTGATGATCCACAAGGGATGACCTCAAAGAAAACAATTGTCGAGACCCACTGAGAAGACATAAAATGAAACCTCTCATAAAAGCTTGCAGTGGAAGAGACATCTTATTGGAAAATTTTGCATTTTGTTCCCACCAAAGACACCACAAACCAACAAAAACTGAACATTGATCAGCTGAACAAAACCAACTATCAGTTAAGAAATCAAAGAGCTGATTAAAAATCAGCCATGCAACTTCACAATGAATGACAACATGCTTATTTGTATCGTAAGTGTAAAAACACATAGATAAACATAAATCTGAGTTATCTATCATTATTGGAAATTAAAATTGATTTCAACCATGTTATCTTTAGTTATTTTCGTTGTTCTATTTACTTAAGGATCTATTTAGTTAGTTTTGGATAACATTTTTATCCATTTACCATTAGGTTGAGCGCTTTGCTTCCCTTAGAATGGTGTAATCCTAATTGATTGGAATAAGACTATTTTAAATATTTTGAAAGGCGTTATCATAAGATTGTTTTAAATGATCCTTTAAGATAGGAGTATTAGATAATAGGAATTTTCAAATATTTGTATAGTTACATTAAAGCTCTATCATTATCTTTTGTTCGGATTTCATTTGCAAAGTTTTCTTGTCTCCTTTTCTGTATGTGCCCCACTATTTTCATTCAGTAGAATCAATGTATGGTTTTCTTGTCTCCTATTCTATACTTTTTTAAATATTCAATCATATGGATGAATCATCTTTCAGTCACTCAAAGCATGTTTATCACTTACAAAGGTAATAATATTTTTAATTTAAAGTGTTGAATGGTTAAGTCACCACTCAAACTCAAGAACTGAACTCGTCTACCCCGGAGATATCTCTACGGCACCACCCGGTGCAGGAAAGACGCAAAAAAATTGACAAAAAATAGTGCATCCTAGTACTTAAAAGAAAATTGACAGCCAACTAAACCATTATGAACAGAGAGAATACTGAGACGACAAAGGCACATAGGAGTCAAGAAAAATAAAGAAAAGAGGGCTTACCCCACAGTTAAAATTGAGAGGTACTGATTAATTTATCTTATTGAATTAAAATAGTTAAAATGAAAGGAAAATAATCGCCCAAATCAATTCTATAATAAAATTCTCCACAACTCAATCGAGGACAAGCACCGAGAAACTCATTACAGGCTCAGTAAGATTCAGTCAACGGCCAATGCTAAAAATATTACAGAGAAAAACCGTGGGAAAAAAGTCAAAAATAAGGAACAAAAAAGTTCCCAACAAAGCAGAAAACCGAGAGAGAGGTAACTATACTAAACTAAACTAAACATTAACCCGCTCTATCATCAAGTAAATAGAACATTTTAATCCGTCCAATTTTCAGAGTTGAAGTAATGTCGGAAGGAAATTTCTCAACAAATGCAGATAAATTTTACTAAGATGTCAAGAACAATGAGTATTCACGGGGAAAACAACAACGACAGAAAAACTAAAAATCCCCAAAAAAATCGCATGAAGCAAGAAGGAAATGCAAACCATTGGGATCGTTAATGAGCTTCTTCCCATGAAAAGCCATGTGGATGAGTGCAGCACTGATCAAATTGAGAAGCGAACGACGAAAACCCTAATAATGCTGTGCATGAAACAGTAAGAACCAGAGGAGCGAGAGAGATAGTGTGTGTAAGGGAGAGGGAGGGAGAGTTGTTGTTGGTTTGGTAGTATGACCCCTTTATATACGAGTAAGCGAGGGAGTTGATAATTTGGCTTTCCTTGTCAAGGCTCAAGCGAGGAAAAAGGCTCTCCTTTTCTCTAAAATGTCCCCGCTTTTGTCATTATTTGCTCCCCTGCCACTGCTTACTGTGAGTAAAATGAAGATAAAAATAAAATAAAGATCCTTTTTTGCCTGAAAAATAAAATAAAGATGCTAACAATTTAGGAAAAAGCAATTACTAGTTCTTTTGGAAGAAATGTAATAAAAAAAGTCTCATAATTTTTTTTGCAAAAAAATCCCATATTAAGTGAGTATTTTTGTACAAGAATTATCAATAGTTTTATCATGCTTATTTGTTATTGTGATTTCCTATATATATTTTTAGAACTTCATAGTACTTTTCCCAACCATATATCTTATAATAACTTTTAGTTCTATTAAAGATAATTCCATGAATAGCCGTTTATAAGAAAGTTGTGGTAGGTTTCAATTCCAACTAATTTGGATAAGAATTGAGCTGTATAAAATTATGATAAACATTAATCTACAGCTCCTTTTAATTTATCTAGATTTTGAATTTGGCCCATGAATTTTTTTTGTACCAAAAATTTAAATTGGACCTTACCTTTTTGATCCATTATAGGCCTTCATCCTTGAATGTAAAAAATCATTTAGCATCATTTATAGAATTCAACCAACCAATTAGTGTCTAATTGAAAGATTCAATCCCTTACAATGTGACGAATCGATGATTAAATCTCTATTGGGAGATATCCACATTTAATATCTGATAGTGCCTCGAACAGGATTATCTCTAATAGATGGATATTTGTACTTAGCCAAAAATTGTTTATAAAATTTTCACAAGTTTTACAAAACTTTTTCTATTCACACTATTTTAACACTTGTACATTTTTATAAATAAAATTCCGTAAAGGCTATAAAGGTTCAATTCAAACAAAATAAACTATAAGAACCTAATTTAAAATTTAGGTAGACTATAAAGGGCTTCTAGATTAATTTTTCCTGAATTATATAAATATGAAATGACCCCCCAACAACTAAAAAATAAATCTACACAGCAATTTAATTCATTTATAAAATTCAAATTTAAGGGTTTATTTAAAGAAACTAATTTTATTTAATTAAACAATAAAAATTAAAATATACCATTTTAAATATTGGAAAGGGTTAATATGAAAATTTATTTTGAAAGTTTTCTCTCAAGAGTAACATTGTTCTGAAAGTTGTTATAAAGGCAATGTTCCTCTCGAAGTTTTAAAATAAACTAATGTTATCCTCATTACGTAAAAAACTAACATTGGCAGTTAAAAATTGTTATTAATTATTAACATTTTTAACGGTAAAGAGTAATATTATTCCATTTTTAAAAATTTTAAATTAAAATTGTTAATGGCAAAGAACTTCAGGATCAAATTTACACATTAATCCTATTAAAAAAATACTCATCAATGATATTAAGTAGGTACTTTTTTGTCATTCCATAGGAAAAATGAAGAAAGCTAAGTATCGCTTGTTACTATTACCTTTTTTTTTACTTTTTTTTGGCCAATATTGGTTTAAATTATTTCGTAAACCACGTTAGAAAAGTGGTTTCACCGCTAATACAAACATACATTGTTAATATTACAAATATTTGACCTAGGCATGACAAGAACATGTTCATGCATCCGAGTCATCCATCGCCTGGTAATGTGAAAGGTGGGTAACAACTTGGATAAGTGCTTATATTTAATGTTCGATAATGCTTCAAATAAAATGATACTTGTGCTTTAACCAAAAAAAAAATAGAAAAGTGCTTGACATGTTAGTTCAGTTAGTAAAGAGCTGATTTACCAATTATGTTACTTTAGCATAAAGTTCAACATGATGAAGTTATGTTTTGAATCCATTATGAGAGTTAGCCCGTTTGGCTTGTTTGGTTTAAATTTAGTTTCTGACCGTGTCTCATATAGAATTCCTTCTAATGGATGGATACATGTGTTTAATAAAAATTTACACAGCTGACTTGTAATTTATGAGATCATGAGCTCAAATTCTAATCCTGACACAAAATTCTTATTGATAGACGGATTGTAAGTACATATGAAAACACTATGTTAATCAAGAGGCATGTTTATGGTTTTGATGAGCGTCTAAATTCAACTCATCTAAACCTTTTTTAACTAAAAAAAAATGTGGTGGATCAAACTCTCATCAAATGCAATCTTATATTCCTTTTTATGATTATCTTTAGCGAAAGGTAAAAGTTGATATCAACACTTGAATCTTTTGTTGAATAAAATAGTTTACGGATAAAACCCATATTCGTCTCATCAGATTGTCTAACTTTCATTAAATACAAGGTAAAATATAGGGGCATCCTCAATTTGTTTGAGCTTAATTATATAAAATTTTCTTATGTTTGAAAAGGCACACATAGACGGTAGACCCTTCACAGAATCAAAATTACGGGCTTGTTTGATTGTTTTATAAAAAATATTCTGAGGGCAAAATATTGTTTAAAAAATCTGTTTGACTAATTATTCTAAAAATTTATCTAAAAGTTAGAAAATGTAAAATTGTTTGACAAATTTTTCTCATAGCATGTTTTAGGAACAAAAACAAAAATACTTGTTTGATTAAACTGTTTTATAACTAAAGCTAACCCCGTGCAATGGGTAGTGTATGATATTATAACATATTCTATAAATTAAACTGCTCAAAATAAATTAATAGAGTATCAAATATTATTACAAAAAGAATTGTGTCTCGTACTCTCATTTGAATTATCCTTTTTTTTAAAAAAAAAATCCCCACTCATCTTAAGAAAACTTTTTTTATATCTATTACTTCTTTAATTTAATTTGTAGTTGATGTAGGCCCGAAAAAAGAGAATATCGTTTATAAATTTTATATTAGATGTTGTTTTAAAAGATAACGTGTGACGGTTAAGAAATAACTCTAAAAATTAAAAGGATCAAAAAAATTTATTTCTTTAATATTAAATAATAAATCTCGGAACAAAATTTAAGTTAAGTTGGTTAAGTTGATCCGTGTATCTAATCAAATTGTGTTAGTTTTACAAATGTGTTAAAACATTGTTAAAATTTGAAATATTGGAACAAATTTTTTTTTTCCTAAGAGATAGGTATTGAAAGAGATCAAAATTTGAATCGTAAAATTTGGTTGTTGTTATAGCTCCTTCCTTTGCCGTATCATTTCCTTTATGACTGAACTATATATTTGCTCTGTTTGGTTAATCCATTTGGGTAACTAAAAGTAGTTCCTACACTTACCGAGATAAAATTCCTCTCACATATTTACCTTGGAATCTATGTCCGTTCTCCCAACGGGCTATCTAAACACGCCCATTATCTTTGTTTATTTAATAGCTGTGTTTTAATTTTTGAAATAATACTATTTTTAGAGTTTTAGATTTTAAGATTTTAACAATGTTTGGGAGTTAAATAATGGTTTGTCAAATAAATACAACTGCATTATTTTGATTGGTTACTTAAACCTACTTGATCTTAGTGTACATTTTATTTCCATATTGTTGGAAAAAAAAAACCGATGTCCATATCATGTTTTTTTAAAAAAAACTTGATATGTCCATATTATAAAACATATTATTAAAAATGGGATAATTGTATTTAGTTATGAAATATGGAGAGATTATTAAATATGAAATATGGAGTTATGAAAAAGGATTAAAGAACCAATCAGATAGTGAGTACAAGTTTCAGAGAAATAAAATGCCGTACTATCTCCTTTACGAGTGAGCCATATGTTCTCTTTGTTCGTTCTTCAAGAGCTGTGTTTTTAATTTTTGAATTAAGATTTGTTTTTTTAGAGTTTTAGATTTTAAGATTTAACTAGGGGAGCAATGGGTGGGCGGGTGTGCCATGTGAAGTAACTCACGCCCTGCTCGTGAAGGGTTCCATGGTACAGGGCACCTCATACCCATGGCCAACCCATTATAACCAGTACAAACGGGTACGGATCAAAACGAGTTAGTTGGTATGGGTAACGGGTTACTCCTACCAACCCTCCCCTTTTTTCTCTGGATATTTCATATGACTCATTTTCTAAACATTTTTTTCTTTGAACGGTTTATGAAGGCCACTTTCTAAATCGCACCCTTTTTTGTGTGGTTTAGAAAGTGTACTTCATTCATATAATGCTGCGTGAATGGTTACATGGTCATTAAGGTCATTTCTTTTAAACTTCAATAAAGACGCGTTAGAAACTATCAGCTGACTAGGATTTAAAATTTTAAATCACCTTTTTGGGATTTACCATTTTTGAGGTACTTTATCCGTCATTTTTCTTTAAAAAATGGGATAATTGTATTTAGATATGAAATGAAATATGGAGAGATTAATTTAAAGTTTAAATTTTAAATATAGAGAAGTCTGCCCACTATAAATGCGGAAAAAAGAGAAAAGATAGTTGTGATTAGTGTGGTTGAGTTAGATCAGTTAGAAGAAGAATAAGGATCAATCTTATTGTAAGTGCAAGTTTTAGAGAATCACACATGAAAAAATTGAAGACATTACCATGTATAATTGATGAACTTGACATAATTGATATAAGAAATTTGATGCGGGTATGATCCTTTTCACATTATATACTATCTATTATTTTTAATATAAAAGTTAATTGATTTTTTAAAACAGATCAAAGAAAATAAATGCATTAAGTTAAAGTGTTTGTATTTATAATTTTCATCCAAACTAATTTATTTAAATTATAAAATAATATATAATCTAATAATATACATAAATAAATATGTTTAAGAATTTATTTATTTTTTAAATATTTTACAGATTGTGGGGAATATTGAGTAAACTAGAACATAGTTTGGGTAGAGCTAGATTTAAATGTTGGCTAAGTATAATGTTATTTTTTTGTTGTCATTGAAAATTCTTATGAACTTATTATTATGCTTTAATATTTTGATATGAGTTATATATATTATTGCTGTCTTAATCATGTTTATGATATTAAAATCTTACCTTATACAAAAGAAAGAATAAAATGAATAAATCAAATTGAGGTCAGTCTAGGTTTGGTCCAAGTTTGGTTCAGCCCAACCTTGGATTGGAATTGGATCAAACAGGACCAGAGGCTACGTTATTTAGTTGAAAGTTTTTTATAGAGGAGTCTTTGAATTGATGATTAACTCGGTCCAATCTGATACATGTATACTCTTTATTTAAATGATAAAAAATTGTATTAACCCGTGACCAATCACCCAACATCAGTATCATAACCTATCTTTTACAAATGTAGCTGTGTATTGTTGTAACCTGTTTAAACCAGCTGGTAATTTAACTCAATGTTGGCCCCTCACAATTTGCAGTTCATTGAATAGTGATTGGTATGGACGAATGATGTTGGCTTATTTTGCACTTGTAAGTGTATGCATTCAAATCTCCCTTCTTAAAACTTCATAGTGTGACTTGTCGCCTATACAATTTATGTTTGTGTTTATTATGGAGTTTTTTTGGTGTAAAGTTTAGTGGACTAAATTAAGTCCACAAACTCTAAAAGTTCATTTTGGTCATAACTTACATTTGAAATGCTGTTTTCATAAATGATTTCAAGTTTTAAATTAAAGCAACTTTTTATTACTTCATTGTTTGTGTCTCACCATGCGTTGCGTCCCAAACTGTGGTATTCACTTTTGCCCCTCCTTGATTTGTCCCCTCTCTCTCTCACAAATCTCCCATTCCCCGTTTTAAATTATATAATCTCTATCTGATTTTTAATGTAAAAGGTAAGCATGTGGTTTTTCTTCTTATCCTAGATATAAAACATAATTCACTTTATCTTCCCAAATTATTATATTTCCTAAAATACCCCTATTAATTACATAGGTTAAGGAGTTTATGAAGGGTATATTAAGGAAGCCAACATATGTGTGTATTACAAATGACTAATTCAATTAATTTTAATACTTTCAAATTACTTTATCGCTTTCTTAACGTAAGAGTTAATTTACTTTTTTAGATTAATGTAACTACTTAACCAATATATTTATATTTTTTTCTAAAATTAATTTACCTAAACTGACATATCATCTATTGAGGTATAATCCACGTGAGTTGGCTCTTCAAGATTTGTTAAGGCCTATGCATGTCTTCGGATTGAGTACTTATTGATGTATTTATAAATCTTTTGATAAATAAGATTATCACGTTAGCATTGGAATTTAAACTTATACTTTGTGTATTATAAACATATTTATTATCATTTAAATCAAATATTTATTGGCTGGCAGCTTGCTATGAGTTTTGGTATATAAAAGGAAGGGCAGCCCAAACATATTTTTTATGGGCTTATCAGGGCCTAACTCAAAGCCCTTTCATATCTATCAATTTTCAAAGTCAGGCCCTAAGGCTATATTTGGATGGGAGGAGCACTGGGAAGAAATAACTCTTAAAAATAGGCTCCATCGATATCTCGTTACTACCGTAAGGTCTCCTCACGGGGATCCGGATTATTCTAGGGCGGGTAATGAACTCAGGATACCCCAGAATACCGGATGATTTATACAAAAAAAAACTCTTAAAAATAGGGGCAACAAGTTGAAGAAAAATTTTTGAGAGTTTTTTCTTCATGGTATTCCTTCCTCCCTGAGTTTCTTCCCTTCAAACTTCAGAGTAAAACAAACTAGACTTATTGTGATAGTCAAATGGGGCCTTGTATTATGGATTAAATTGGATTAACAGCCGTGGAAGTTACTTTTATTTCATCTAATTTTTACAAATTTATAATTTTAAGTAAAAGTTAGATAGAGTAATATGATTTATGCTTGGATTTTTTTAATGTCAGAGAAAAAGGTGGAAGCCAACGTTTAACTTATTATTTCTCTTCTTTTTATGGTTGAAATTTCTCACTATAAAAAGGAAAAGCTAAAAGCAAAAAAGTTTCAACTTATATTTTATGGAGGTTAAAAACATCATTAAAATTTAAAAAAATTACTTTTATGAGTGAGATGAACGGCTAGGTCTCCAAGCCCGATTCCAATCACCTTATGATTAGTTAAGGTGGTATGTTTGGATTAATATTAAAAATTAGTTTTTTGATATGATTTATAATTTATGAGGTAAGTATGAGAAAAAATGTATCTTCATACCATCATTAATTCAACATTTCTTTTAAGTATATTAATATCAACATTATCCATTTACATATCTAAACTTTTTATTTGGTTTATTCTATCGTGATATTTTTTACCAAACTAAAAAAATTAAAATCATTCCATATGTTATCAAAATTCTTATGAAGATAAAGTAATAAAAATAAAATATTCTGTAAATAATAATAAAAACTATAACATAATAATAAAAAATTGATCAAATCTTACTAGCAGTTTTTTTTCCACGATATCACTATCAATTCAAACTATTCCAAATATAAGTGGAAAGATATAACAATCTAGAATATCACAAAAAAAGTAAAAGTCTAGAAATAACTTGAAGTTATGAAATTCAAATAAGCATATAGAAAACAGAAAATTTTCAAAAAGAACAATCATACAAAAAACAGGAAATAGGAACTTTAGTTTAAGAATAATTTAGTATTTTTAAATTTATATCTGGTTTTAAATTTTTAAGAATAACTGCATTTTTCATGGTTCCCTCCAATAAATATTAATTTTTCTAGATATTTTATTCCAATTTTAATAGAATTTCCACATCCTTTAACATCTCATTGCCATTTTGATTTGTTCACTTTAATTATCTTCTCAAATTCTATAGTTTGTTTGGATTTGATTTTGAAAATAGCTTTTATAGATTCTGAGGTGAAATCTAGGTTTTGAAAAATAGTTTTACAGATTTCAAGACAAAACCTAGGTTTTGAAAAGTGATTTATGTTTGGAAAGTTATTAGCTTTTATAGATTTCGAGGCAAAAAAGTAGGTAGGAGAGAGGAAAGAGAAAGAATGAAAAGTAGGAAAGAGGAAGGAGAAGAAAAAAGTAGGAAAGGGGAAAGAGAAAAAATGAAAAAAATTAAGAAAGATGGAAGAAAAAGAAGGAAAAAAGTAGGAAAGAGGAAAGATGAAAAAATAGAAAAAAGAGGAAAAAGTATGAAAGAGAAAATATAGGTTTTATAATCAAAACAGTTTTTAGGAAAAATTTTTTACTTGGACAAAACTTCAATTTTGAGGTAAACCTTAGAGCTTGTTTGGATGTAAGGTTGAAAATAGCTTTTACAGATTTTCAGGCAAAACCTAGGTTTTGGAGAATAGATTTTAGAAAATAGCTTTTACAGATTCCGAGGTAAAACCTAGGTTTTAAAAAGTGATTTATATTTGGGAAGTTATTAGCTTTTACGGATTTCGAGGCAAAAAAGTGAGTATGAAGGAGGAAGGTAAGAAAGAAAAAGAGTAGGAAAGATAAAAGAGGAAAAAGTAGGAAAGAGAAAATCTATGTTTCAAACTAAAATTTTGTAACTAAAATAGCTTTTACGAAAAATTTTTGCTTAAATAAAATCTCGATTTTAAAGTAAAATCTATATTTTAAAATGAAGTGCAAGTTTCAAAAAGGGTTGCCACATCAGGCTTAAAGTTTAAAATTAAACGTAAGTTTTAAAATGGATTCTCTTAGCCGTGTACTACAGAAGGAATACGCCACCATTCGCATACCAGTGTGAAATTTCAGTGAACCCAATTTCCATTAATCGTATGCAGTCTCTGCTGTGAAGAGAATACAAGAACAGAAACCTCCCTACGAAGAAATCTTCTCATTCTCAGGCTTCGAAGATCGAGCCAGTTTTCGAATTCGGATTCTTTATGTCATCTAATCAGCCAAAAAAAAAAGGGAAAAAAGCTTATTCAAATTGGAAAGCGAATCACATCTCGCAGAGAATTGAGCGATCACACTTGAATGCCTTTCCAGAACCTAAAGACATCAATTGATAATAGTAAAGTGGAGAGAATCTCAATCTCTTGGACGAATTGCCTTTGGAAACTAGTTGAATCATCTACCAGTTCTTCCTGCGATCTTGATGTCTGCTGCGAACATGGCTCGCACAGGCCTGTGATCTGAAAGCCTTGACTCGCTTCTGTCGTACTTCGTTTGCTTCATTCCCTGTCCAAACCATATAATTCGATCGCACCTGCAATATCGATTCTTGTAGTTAGCCTACCAGCTGTTTGCTTTAATGTTTCATTCACATATGAAAGCATTTAGATGTATGTTATTTTGCTTACCATGCTGGGGCACGCCTCTTTTTGCTCTTACGGGGTTGATCGCACCCGATGTAATCTTCTGAATTTGGATGGTATTTGTAGGTGGGTGGAAATTCTATGGCTCCTTCTTGCCAACCTTTGAATACTTTGCCCTTCGTGAGCTCCATCTTGAGCTATATTTATTTTCAAGGGTTTTTAAATTTTTTGAGCAAGAGAACTATGGTAACTGATAATACTAGAGCAAGTAGTGGTAAGATCATATGGTTTACCTGGTCATTTTTTAACAAGGTGGTCCACTCTCTGCTCTTGACTAATGATCGTGTTGCAGAGTCTGGCAGGCAGATCTTGTAATTCAAGTCACCGAGCCAGATCACACGGCTGCAAGGAAACAGATAGACATTTTAGACGAGGGTCTCCAACTATATACACTTTTTAATTGGTTTCAGAGAGATTTTAGTTGAGCAATTTTTTTCTGTGAAATTGTCTAGCAATTTGATCTATGGAATGGATTACAACTCCCAATTAAGTGTCTAGAATCAGTCACGTATCCATCTAGAATTATGTATTAGTTATCAACCAAATGATCCTATTAGTTAGGTGCCTATTATTTCTTTTACTTTTTGTCTACCTAAATCTTATCATGTGAAGATAAGATGAGATTTGGCGGGACAAGGATAATACAGTTTCCTACTATAATTAAATCTATGGGATACGTACTCATGGTCAAGAATTTTTTGGGGCAAATCTTGCCGGAGACCAACAGGGAAGCTAGTCTGGGACAGAATATCAGATGCGTTAGCATTTCTCTGTCTTCGGTCTCCTTCTGTCCCCCCAGAAGCTAGATGGCTACACACAAAGCAGAAGCTTGTTTCATGCAAGCAAAATCTAATCGATATTGAACCCTGTGTTACAAGATAAAGAAAATATCTAAGAATTCATTTTAAGTTTCAAAAACTTTCATATGAAGAGTTATCTACATCTATATTCTATGCAACTCAAGGAAAGAAAACTAAACTTCATAGCTCTCTATCTGTCTGTCTGCCTATCGATCTATTTATATATCTCTAAATGTGTTAAAACACACCTTGTTTCCCATGCAGCCCATGATTCCACAGCCAACTGAAGAGACACTCAGCTGCCTGATATGTTGACAGAGGTCATTTCGAACCCAAACAGTCATGAACATTCCCACCAGTTGCCTGCTTGTGATGCACAGAAAACCTTGTCCGTGTTCATCCTCAGCACAAACAGGTTCCTTCATAGGATATACTTTTTGGGGTTCCGCTATTTTATTGTCTTGAACCAGCTCTCTTGGCGTTCTCTTGTTAAGGGCTGCCGAAATGAGAGAATTCCATTTCATGGAAGCTTTTCTGTTTTGAGGGCCTAATACATTTGCTGCATTAAGAGGCACAATTTCTTGGAAACTGAAATAAGGCAGATGTTATTCGAGTTAGATTATTCTGAAATGCTAAATTACGTTGTGGAAGAATACAAGTAACAGAATGTTATAAAAAAAGAATACAAGTAACAGAAGAAAATTACCCAAGAACATATACATCTGCAGAATTATTTTGTGTGTCAAGCCAATCTTCCATGTTCAAATTCTCGGGTGGTGCAATGCCTCCAACATTCCATGAACCAACAAAGATTCTGGAGAGAAATTATATCCAAATTAGAGTTGATTTCATAGTTAAACTTCCATTAGACAAAATATGTACATGATTAATGTGATGCAGAAGCAAGTGTGAGAAAATGTTAACTGGTTTGTTTTCATACTTCTTTGTGTCTTGGTGATGGCTCAAGCTTCTGTAGGGGTCAGCAGATGCTCGATTCAATCTTGTAGACTCCAGCTCCGCCCCTGATGAGTGCCGATGCTGATCATCTCCGTCGAAGTTATCATTGCTCAATATCTTTCTCAGGATCTTGCTCTTCTTCCTCTTGAAGCCCTCCATAATCTTTTTTAATGCAATATACACTTGTCAATCATATGAAAAAGAACCACAAGAGAGTAGAATAGACAGACAGACAGATAGACAGAGATACTTACTTCTTGCTCTCTTTCCTTTCTCGGAAGTGACATGCCATACCAGGGAAAGAGAGCCAGAAGAAGGGCTTTTGCATCAGATATCAAGTGAAAGAGGCAGAGGAGTTAGAGAACTTATAGGCATGCAACTCAGTGCCGTCCTAAATGGAATTGATTAACAATTGGTCAAGGGTAAGACATGGGACAAGACAACTGAAAGAATCTTTTTCCACCCTATTTCTTGATATTTAATTTCGAAGTTTTGATCTAACTCTGATTCCTTTGTCCCTTCATCTGAAAATATTATAACTAAAAGATCCACATGTAAAATAATTTCTCTTTATATTTATGTCATTTACAGGTTAGCTCATTCCACCTTAAAGATCCGGGAGGGTCCCTTGAAATTACAATCAAGCTCAGAAGGGGTAACCTTTTGCGAGGAGCCAAACCAATGGAATTACTCTGTTGACATGTCCCACTAAAACCCAACTCGTAAGCAAATTCATAGCCCATTCATCTTGTTTGCAAGCACAAAAGTAAAACTAATAAGGCCGTCAAGCAATATGGGGAAAATGAGTATATATCATTCTTTCTGGTGAAGCCATTTTAGATTTTTACCTACTAGCATGACACAAGTTGATGAAAAAAGTAGGTTCTTATAGACCACTTGGTTGCCATAATTATTATTAGCCTAAAACCAAGAGCTTGGATGGGTTTCTGATGAGACCTTGCCTATTTGCTTGTTCAGAGATTAACTCAAAATTTGATTTGATATGGGATTTATATTAAACTTAATGGTCATTTTCAGGGCACTTAATTCGACTCTGCTCTGTGCCATGTGCAAGCATGAACACCCTATCACAGGTTCCGAACTGGAAGGGTTTATTTTAAGAAAGCAGCAATGTTGGTTGGAATTGCAGCCCGCATCGGCTAAAAGGCTAGCCATAAGCTATGATTGCGCTGAAAATGGAATGAAAGAAGACTACAATCACAGATTGATTATCTGCATTTTAAGTCGGTTGATTATTATATCTGTTATATTATAATAGATATGTATATATGTTAAGGGAATTACTAGTATAACACAGATCCTTTTGCTAGAAAAATTTTAAAAATATATAGTAATACATATGATTCTAAATATAATATTTAGTTTGCACTGTAACTAAATCTTATATTTAAGTAAGAGGTAGTGCTAAGTTTTAAGACCTCATTTTTAAATAATCTTTTTATGCAAAGTTAAACCGGAGAATCAAATATGTTTAACTATTAATACACCTCAAAGTTCATATTTCATAATATACTGAATATTTTGTAACATATATAGACATATATTGAGTTTCCCACTGAGTGAGGATAATAAAACTTGAGTCCCATTCCTTTGAGTTGAATATAGCTGACATGAATTCTAAATTCAAATGCTAATCAAATAATCAGTATATTAATATATTCTATAAAATCAATAATAAATATATTCTTCATGAATGAAACTCATTTTTAAAAAAAACCATGAGAAATATTTTTTATTTTGATATAAAATTGTGATAAAATTAGGTGTCAATTCCCACAAAATAAATTAAATGATATAGTAAAAAAATTGAGTAATATTTATCTGTATGGGAGAATATTGAACATTGATATTAACTTTTTGGTTGGCCAAAAAAAAAAAGATATTAACTTTTTGAAGTGGGAAGTGGGTAGGGGTGAATTGAATGATTGAGGGAATTGAAAATTGCGAGGCCCAAGTCCTATGAAGTGCCAGAACCCACAAGTGTCAAAATATGAGCCCTATATCACATATTTATATTAATAAAACCCATGCCATAATTGAACTATGGACGGACCATGTTCTTCTTCCCCAAGCCAAGACAAAAGGATTAAACTAATATATTTATATTAAAAAATGTATAAAGTTTAAATTACAATTCTTTAAAGGATCCCTCAAAATACAATATTTCTACATGTGCCCTAAAATTTGATATTTGGTATTGTAAATTTAATTATTTTTAATAATGAAAGAGGTAGGAAAATGGATGTTTCATTGATAAGTTCAAGACTAAAAAGTCTGTTTATCAAAACTTCTTTAAAATTAAAGATCGACCATTGAACTCGTACGGTTAAACGTGGCCCATGGTTAGGGGTGGAAATATGTGAAGCTAGGTTAGGCTGTTTTGTAATATCATAGACTGAGCTCGACTTATGACCGGTTATAGACCTTTTTTTTCGATCTGTGGCTAAATTGTACAAGGTCTGATTTAGCCTGAAAATTGTTAAAAAGCCTACAATCTAAAAAAGACAAGCTAAAAACATGTCAAATTTAAATGGAAAAAGTCAAAATTATATAAATCACTGCAAGTTATCCAAAAGAAAATAACATGATATAAATTTATATATAGTATATAAATATTATTATATCTACAAATTGTAATATAATAATGAAGAAATAAATGTTATATATAATATAATATATAAATAATATTTTATTCTTTAAAATGTTTAAATATGCCTGTTTACATGCTTATAGACTAAGTTTTAAAAAAAGTTATGACTTGCTTATATATTCAAGCATTTAACTATGTCTCAACCTAACATTTTTTATAAATAAGCCAGGCCAGGTCAAAAGCCACTAAAAGATCGATTAGCCTAGTACCACTCCTACTCATGCTTCAAGCATTTTACTTATTTTCAAATAGAAGATTAAATAAAAGATTTCATAAAATCTTGAACTTAAAAAATAACTATTGGCAAATTAAAGTCCAAGCTAGATAATGATAATCAAAATTAAGTCAAATCAAAGTATTGCTCTATACCCTTATAGAAAAGGGATCCATAATCGCATAAATATCTTGAAGTTTTTGCATTATATTTGATCATGTAATTTATGAATGATTAAAATAATTTTAAAGAAATACTAACTAATAAAAAATTGAACAAATATAATTAAGTTAATCTACTACATTTTTGTATCCTTTCAACTAAGTGCAGCCTGCTACTAAATCGGATAGACATCTTATAAATACACTTACCCTCTCAGTTCGTTATTTGCTCCACTCTTCTTCATTTTAATCTTCCTTCTTCTTCATATCAACCTACACTGTATATTCTTTAATTTTTAATAATTATCTTAAGTGTTTCTTATTTTTCTCTAATAAATTTTTATGATATAATGATGTTATTTTATTTTGATTTTAAGTTTTTTGGATATTTAATACTTGTCACTCTCTATCTACAACTTAATTATCAACATTTCTTTTCTAATCCAAAATATAACGTTAATAATTCAAAATTCAACATATATTTAATATTAACATTTCTACTTTAATATTAAAAAATTAATAATCGATGCTTCATTGATCAATTAAATTTATTCGAATAAAATTATAAAATTTTAAAATTTTTAAACATAAAATTATTTTAAAAATTACATCTTAACAAAAAAATAGGACTTTTGTCAAGAGATTTATTTTCAAAAATTTTGAATAGTATTTATAGCGGTTCACTAACCACTACTAAAACCATTAAAATTTAGTAGCGGTTACTAAACTACTACAAATTTAATGAATCTTTTTAATATGAAAATTCAATTTTTTCCTTTAAAAATTAGTATCAGTTTTGCTTTTTGCGTAACGATTATATATAACCGTTGGAAAATCATTTGTCACGCTGAAACATTCGAGGATGAAACATAAAAGGAGAGGAGATGACTGCGTGGAGGAGGATGAGATGGAAAAGAGAAGTAGAGGAAAAAGAAAAGGGCATATAGGTAAATTCAACAAATTCTGTAATACCTAATTAAGCATCTTATTCTAATTAGGAATTTATTGAATGTGTAGGCCTGAATCTGAATTTAAGTATTATAACTATTGTTTTCATACACCTTGTTTGTTTTCCCCAAGTTTATATATTACATGAAATATAAGGTATCTACTGCACTACTTATGATTTTATGAGAAAAACATATGCTTAATTATGCATTCAGTAAACCTTCTCGTTTAAATTAGAATAAGTGAAGTTAAATTAAAAATTATAATAATTAGTTGCAAGTAAATCATTAAAAAAGCCACCTTTTCTAATTTAATTAAAAAATATCAAATATATAAATTTAAATATCACAGTTTTGTTTTTTTTCAGTTTTACAGCTTTTTGTCATTAAACATAAATAATTTTATATATCGAAAATTAATGTTTGAACTATTGAGCTTTACTCACCTCATATCCTTACGAGACTATCAGTGAGATACCTTCGGATGACTTAATCATGATTAACATTAGTTGTTAGTAAGCAACAATAATATAGTGAGACTATTTGGAAATGCGACAGAGAAGTACTTTTACGTAAGTTAAGATAAATATATAAATGTGATTATCTCATTTTATGAAAAAGCACAGTTGACCATGCATTTGAACTTCTGAGAAATTCAACCAAACAATACCAGTAATAACGTGTGACTTGAAGTCACAACAATAATGATGCTAGAATATCAATCAAACCACGAACCTGCCCTTATACCAATATTTGACAGTTAACTAAACACAGGATTTTTTTTTTGTTTTGGTTTTCAAGTTGGATTACATAATCGAGTCTATTATTTGTTTAGTCCTATGTTGTTGAAGAAGAATGAATTGTCATCAACCATGTCAAATATAATCACTTAAACTTTGTTCCAAACCACATTTGCACACAAAGCCAAGCACCAAGAGCCACTAAGCCAGTAAGGCCCCTTTTGAGATTAATATTGCACTTTCATATTGGCTTAACCAAAAGTCATTTCCTTCCTAGTAACTACCAGAAAAATATCATTTAGCGATAAAAAAACCTATCATTAAATGAATGTTTTCCATCAGAAAATTTTCACTTAGCGACGGAAAATATTAGTAATCCTTATTTTAGTGACGAAAAATAGCCATTTAGCGATGGATTAAATGACATTTTTCTAGTATAATTAATACGCTTTCATGTTACATTGTTCTTGTTTTAAGAAAAGTACCCATATATGTCCCACGTTTTTTCTTGGCACAATAATGCTTATGTCTATTATGGATTTCACCCTTGGGATGATAAACCTTTTGGATTTTATTAACTATAGAATACAAATTTACACCATAATTAGTTCAACATGTTTTAATGATAAAGATTTAACTCAACATGTTCTATTCCATAAGTACGAGAAGAACATGACTTAGTATTCTTAAAAAAAATTAGAACCGACCCAAGATATCTGCTAATATACACCATAGGGTAAAACACCCCCTAATCCTCCTAATTCTACCATTGAAACCAACAACAAACAATAACACCCTTATATGGTACTCTCCATTGTACTAAATATAGAAGTTAGATAATTAAGGGGTTTATTATAGTATTAAATATAAAAATTTAATATATTTTATTTTCAAAAATTATAATTTTTCTATTTTGATTATACATATTAAAAGATTTTTATCAAGATTTTATTTCAATGTACATGACTAGAAATGGTATCTTGAAAAAATCAGTACACATTTAATTTATTACACATAATTAGTTTAACTATTTTTTAACACTTATAAATTAATTATGTCACGCTTATATTGAGATATATAAGATGATGACAAAAGAAAAAGCTTTACCTTACCGGATGATGTTGTCTATATGGATCACACGAAACTTTTAACCGTTAAATTTTTGAATAGATTGTTAGTTAAAAGATTTCAGTTAATAATTTCATCGAGTGTAATAAAAATATTTAGACTAAATATAAATGTAAATTTTTTTTTTTTAGCCATGCACTTCCTTTCTCCACGATCTCTTGTGTTATTAGCTGCAAGTGTTCTTAGCAAATATGTTGCTTCCTCTTCCCTAATAATGTTAGAGCATTATTAGGCAACACGTTGCTTCCTCTTACCTAATAGGTGCAAGTATTATAAGCCTGCTTTATTTTCTTTTTTTATGTCTTAGATTTTACCTAATAATGTTAGAGCAGCAACCGGCCTAAAGATTAGCATACTAATCATTACCTAAACAACGTAACTTCCCAAAAATATAAGAGGAGCAGACCTACCCTTGCATTTTGGAAGCTGAGTTGCTTACCTCTGTAGCTCAAAATGTATGTAGAACTCTCTACTACACTTTAGCATTGAAAAAATCAGACGTACGTGTAGATTCTGAATATTCTCCAGATACCCATGTGATTTAAGGATCACAGGTTTGGATTCTTAATGTCTACACAACAAATGCACAGAGAGCGGGAGAGAGTTTTTTACGAGAAAGAGAAAATGTCACGCATTTCATTCCCGTATATCATTATCCCACTTTTTAAGGAATAATCTATTATAATAATAATTCAAAAACTTTAACTGCCCATATTTTCCCTCAGTAAGAGCCGTTCCCATTAAAAGGTTTAAATTTTGAATTTTAAAATTACAAATTCAAAATTATATTTTGGAAATTTCAATCTATTCTCACAAGTGTGTTTATTTACAAACATGCCCCAACACATGGGATTGGGCTTAATTTATCAAGGGTGACCTATATTTCAACAAGGTAACTGCATATATATATATATAAATATACATGCGCACGCAAATTTTGATATTTTTGTTTGTTACAAGGTAATGATCATGAATCGTTAGAAAAATCACACCTTACAAACTAACTGTTAGAGCAAGAAAACCTAATATTATACCTCTATTTCGAGGTAACCTTCTCCATACGAGACTCATCACATATAAAAGTATCATCGTGAAAGCTCATACTGATATGTAAATTAAAGGTCCAGCATTAACGTTACGGTGAGATAATTTAACTTTGTTAACCACGAGTACGTATAATAAGTATTGAAGCTCTATCTACGAGTTAGAGCATCCCGAAAACTACGGTTGAGAGAACCTAATAAACAAACCAAAGTCAATTACTACCATTAACTAATATATAACTGTATGGACAGGGAGATAATTGATAAGGAGTTTGAACTCCAAGTTACTGAGGGCAAAAGCTTTATCCATCTTCTAACTTCTGCATAGTTTTTTTTTTTAATATTAATTAAGAGAAAGCAGGAGGTTTCAAGCTAGCTTCCTCATTGATGCATTGTGTTAGGAATAAATAAACAGCCAAGAATTTAGATGACATACAGCTTCATCAACTATATAGTTTTTTTAAAGAAAGTAACATGATCTATAAAAAAAAAGTGGGTCTCCTATCTCATTTCGAACGCCTGACAAAAGGACCACAAACATTATGCTCCATATCGGAGTAGTGGGTGTTATCTTTTTCGTTATTTAAGGTAAATTAGGACCACAAGCAAGATCTCGCATGGAAGTGATTATTCTAACAAGCCCATTTCCATATCATTGGTACTTTTGTAAAATAGCTAAAAAATTTGAGCATGAAAAAAGGTTTCCAATATATCATATATGCACTAATCTAATAAGTGAACTATATATAAATTCGTTTCAAAGTCTGTGTTGCCTCAAAAAGGACAGTACAGAGATAAAGACATTATATGCTAAAACGAGAAAGGAAAGATGAAGAAATATGTGTTGTGTAGAATTTATTATTTGGGGTTCGATATGAAGCAATTACTTTCTGGGTTTCTCCAACCCATTAGTCTGCTTTGTCATGTTGTGTGAAGTTGTTTAATCAACTGCTCCATATGAGTCTAAAAACTTGCTATAATGATATCACCAACGACAAAACTGGTTCAATTTTAATGGTAGATATTTCTTACTGGTTATAGAGGAGCATGCAAAAGTAGAAGAAAGGTGTGCTTAATCAACTATTCATTCCATATTCTCATTAAAGTAATGATGAAAACCAAGGAATGCACTGTAAGACGCACGATCGAAAACACCATAGGCAAAGCTAACAAGGTTCGGAACAAACTGTTATTGGTGCCTTTGTTGCATCATTTGCATTGCCTTTTCACATCAGAAAAGTTTTTATTTTCCATTTAAAAGGGAACGCACTCACAGATTGAGGCTGTAAGTGGGATCAGAGACACGATCTCGTACTTGGAGGGGAGTTTTTATACCATAAGGCCAAGAAACTAAAAACTACTTCAAGAGAGTTGAAGCATGCTTGTATTTTAAGGCTTGGAGTATGTTCTATATACACTAGAATGTTGATTGGCTTCTAGGAATAAGAATTGGAATTAATATAGTGCTAGCTCATGGACTATTAGATAGATATGTGAAGGACTAGTCACACAAGCAAAAGGCCAAATTGTAGTGTCGTATATATATTACTGTTTTGCCATTTTGGGGCTATATTGTGATTGGGAATTGGGAGAAGTGTTTGTCGACGATGATTCAAGCAGAGTGAGGGAAAAAAATCTATTTGGTGCAACAATTCTGATAATGGATTGTTAACTAATTTCCTCTCAATTTTTAATTAGATATAAGTGGAGTCTAAGGAACTTCTATAAACAGAGTTTTATGAGTCCCTTCATAAGTATGACGCTACAAGAAGTGGGGATCATTATATGCCCCAAAAATGGATTGGGCAAGATCAGTTTGAGATTCAGTTTGCAAGTCCACGTGAAGGCATGCTTTGACAGAATGTCTAACAGTAAGGCATTGAGGGGACACGTGAAAGTTTTCCAGCACGTCAAATATGTCTTCTGCATTGCCCCAGTTTTTGAGCTAAACAGTTTGGTCCGCATATTCATTGTTTGCCCATAGATTTTCAGAGGCTGTTAGACAGGTTGATCGTGTGACAGAGGGTAAAAATCACTTATTTATTCTCATTGTATCTTACATTATACACATTTTTTAGACATACTATTGCTAATTATTTTCGCTCTCATGCTCATCTCTCATATTCCAATCAATTATACGAAATATCATTTAGAGTATGAGATATATAAAAAAAATATTAATATAAATTAAATATAATAAAAAGAAAATAGTAAAATAACATTTTAATATTCATTTTCGAATGAACTCTTGTATTAAAACAAAAAGCAGGGACCTTGGGCCAAAAAATGGAGACTGTAATGTTTACAGTCGGGCCATGAAGTCAGACCACAGTAGATTAGATTCCAATAACGCTGGGTCGATAAGTCTAGGAACTAGATTTGTTGGGGTGCGCCAGGCCCATACAGTAGTGCAACACATAGGCGACGCTTAAGAGCCCCAGTAGCAAGCTACTGTTGTGGGCCCTTCCCTAGAAAAATAAATTTAATATCATGTGGGCCGATGGCCCACGTATCAGATATTAAACTGATAAGAACAGATACTACACTTGATCTTAGCCAAAAGGCCGAGAAAGGTATGCCTTATCCCCATGGGTTTGCTTTATTTTTATAAGCCGCGCATTCCTTTGCTCCCTGTTTCACTTTCCCATGTGGGACTAATTCTGGACTTGCTCCATGGGTATGGAACCTGACTTGCTCTATATAGCAAATATCTAATGAGTCCAATGGTTGAATTTTCGCCTGTATATAATTATTTATATGCATATTTTCTAATTTTTTTAGTCTATACGAAAGATGTAGAAAGAAGAGAAAAGAGAACCCCATAATGCTGATTTATTTGCCAAGGGCTCGTTTATACTTTTATTTAATAGCAAGACACAAATAAGATATCTGTAAAATACTTTACATTGAACGTAAACTTCAAAACTTAAAAAGGAAGGCTGAGGAAGAGAGCCTTCAGCTTGTAAACTTACAAGAGAACGAACTCTGTTTTTCACTCTCATTCCTATAGAAATGACTCGGGCTTTGTATAGATGGCTGAGAGTTGCGCTTACATTACATTTCTATTACATTAGAATTTCATTTATTATACAAGAGTCCTCATCTGCTTTATGTCCATCAATCTTATCAACTTTAGTCACTTCTACATTTCCTTAGTGGTTTTGTGCTTTATGGCAATCAACTTTAAGAGTGTCAGTAAGATTCTTTTTCTTCAGAGTTATATACTCTCTCTTTTTTTTCCCAGTGTAAGAGATATATTACGCTCATAGATCATATGCAGAATGGTGATGAGAATACTGTTATATTACATCCTTCAATGATTAAATGAACAAACGATAGCTACAAATATCAACATTTTCATTAGAATATACACACAAGAAAAAATGCCTCAATATTATCACTTGGCTGCAATCTTCTTTTCTCTCTCTGACTTGCGGCAACATATGGAAAGAGAACTCTAGAGACGTTTTCTCTGTGAACAATTCTATGAAGACGCCACCAAAACCTCACGCTCTATTATTCAGCCACTGAATTATTTCCTGTGTGACAGCATGGCGTTCAGGTTCAAAAAGGAGGTCATGTAACAATCCTTCATACAAACTTATGGTTTTGTCAGATGAAGAAGCCTCTTCATACAACTTCCTAGAAGCAGCAGGATCAGTAATTGTATCGGCAGTGCCGTGGAGAACCAGGAACGGAACTTTTATTTTTCTCAAATTTTGCTGCAAGTAGGTTGTGATTCGAATAATCTCATGGCCAGTTCGGACTCTGAGGGATCCTGTACATACTAGTGGGTCAGAATATTTAGCTGCTAGTGCATCGGGATCTCGACAAACCATTGAACCCTTTTTGTATGCAGAATTAAATTGATATTTAGGCAGCAGCATGGAAACTACAGGGGCAAGTGCCTGCAACGAACAAGGTACGGAGATTAGATGACTTCCTGATTCTTCTCATCAGTGCACACTTATACTAGAATATGTATTTGCTCACCACGAATATTGGATGAGAAGTCTGGACTCCAACTGCAGGTGAAGTCACTACTGCACCAGAAACACGAACTTCTACCTTTGGGTCCAGCAATGCCTATAGTATAAATAACAGAAAAAAAAAAAATTTGACTCAATTCATGTTCTTGAACTTTTTCTTCCATAACCTGATAGTTTCAGGAAATTTATTTTATACTGGTCATATACCTTGAGAACTATGGCTGCACCTGTTGAGTGTCCAAAGCAAAAACAAGGAAGTCCAGGATTTTCAATCAGAACCTTCTCAAGAAAAGTTTTCTGGGCAAGGTCAGACAGAAACAACTCTTGATTAGAACAACAACTGTAAGAGGACAGAAGTAAAGCTCATTTAATTAAAGAAGGTTCTCCAAAATCCTTGTAGATTGGAACACATACCATGTCAGAAACAGCATCATCAAGAGAATCCACATATGCATGCAACCCATCACTTCCACCGTGGCCTGCCCCAAAGAGAACAGCAATGGATTTTAACAAATACTGACGGGAGGAGGAGGAAAAAAGAATAAACATATTTGCAACGGTAAAAATAGAGCACTGAAATTTGCTGGAGTGATTTGAAGGAATCATAACTCCTAAGGTTTCTTAAAGATAATTCTGAAACCTATCCAGGCTTTGCCTCCATATACCTTACGCTTGAAGACTCATCATATTAACACTCACAATTTAGGTCAACATACGGTGCGGATTTTTGTTTGGAGTGATCACATTCACACATAAAATGGAAGAATAAGTGAACAGTTCATGACTCCATTTCATCAGGAAAGGTTAAAAACAATTGCATAAGTAAATTGTTGAAGTACTATCTATTAACTGAGTCCAATCTTAATCTAAGAGAAGCACTTGAAAATATGAGGAACGTGACATGATTGCCCACAGTTCTGTCCTAACTCCTAAGAGGCACCTAGGGTTGTCAGTTGAGTGATTTGTACAGTTTTTCAAAAACAGTAAGCAAAGGGTTATCATGAATGGTTCTAGAGATGGTCAATCAAGAAGAATCTGATAATGCATTAGCAAGTTTCCATATGCATGTTCCCTTTACCAAAAGCCAAATTTTACAATTATTTAGTAGAGCATAACTCACAATATATGCTGAGAAAGAAAGTATCACGGAATACGATTTGTTCTGACTTACCAACCCAATCCATCCCATAAACCTTGAAGCCATGGGCATTCAGCTTCTTTGCAAAATCACTGTACCTGCCGCTGTTATAGAAGAATGGGACTGGCTTCAGAAATCACAAATGCACAAAGGATATAAATTTGTAAGAACTGAAAGTGCAGCCAATTTAAGCTTAGCACAAACTGCAAACCTATGTTCATTAAGTCCATGCATAATAACAACAAGTCCCCTGTACAAAGGAAGCAACAAATTATCAGTCCAAATTCTATTAAAAAGAATATGAAGCTGTACATATCCATGCAATGAAAAGAAAATAAGGGTGAACACAGAGCAGTGGAATTTGAGTGATGAAATTCAAAAGTCCGAAGTAAATGTATCATTTAAGAAAAGGGCACACAGCAGACACTATGATTAAATTATTTGTTCCAGAAAAGGGGATTATAAATCTAAAAGAGCAATATGAAAAATCAATATGAAACATCTTGCCTATCATTGATCACAACTATAATATCTACTAAAAAGCAGAAAGTATCTTCAGAGTGCAGTGGATTAGTAACCATTCAAGAGGTTATCAAGGGAACTTCATGAACCAAATCCTCTAGGGACAATGAATCAGAACGATCAGTTTCACCACTCATATATTGTTTACATAAGAGCTGAAACACGTGACAAAATGAGAAAGAAAAGTGAGACACCTCTAATATCATGAAGTGACAAAAAAATTTGAGTGGTTTGATCTTAATATTTTCTCGCCCCCATATGATACTTTCTGGCCAACAGCATATCATATAATTCAAACTCTTTTTTTAAATAATAATAAGCCAACTTCGCAAAATTAGTAGTACACACTCCGAAACATTAATTAGTGTTATCCACATAATTCAAACTCCAAACATTAAGAAATTTAGAGCAACAGCGAAAGGCAGAGGACCAAGAGGAATTTCTGATACAGAAATCCTAGCAGTAGAAATTAATGCAGACTGGATTATTCCTTCGAAGACATCATTCATGTCCAGGCGTCCAGCTATTCCCAGTAGGTGACAGTCGATGACATAAAATATTCATTCTATACGTCAAACATAATTCAGATGCAACCAACCCAATTATAATTTCTACCTGAAACTTAACTAAGCGAGAATTACTACGTTAAAATCATCTACAGACGTTATTATTGATACAGATTACCAACTATAATCAAACTCAACACTGTAACTATTAAGCTCAATCTTGCCAAATGCATTGCAGAAACCAGTAGAGCAAGAAATTCTTCCGTAAATTGGAGAATGCAATCTATTGCCCACCTGATTTTAACCGAAGCTGGCGTCCAAGATTGCGTGAAAATGGTATCGCCCCTCTTCGTACCGATCAGGGAGTATTCTCTCACCGTACTTTGGTTTCTATCCTCAACAACTCTCTGTATAGCCAGCGCTCTCCTCTCCTCCGCAGCCTCATCCACCGCCTTCACTGTGGCCGTGGCGCTACTACTGCTATACGGCACAAAAGCAGTCGGAACTCGCACCAGATGTTCGGTGAAGGTTTTCTCATTAGACTCGCTGAAGGAGACAGGGTTCATGATATCATTCAAAGAAGACCCATCCTGTGTTCGGGAACGCTTGGGGGGAACATGAAGGCCGTTGCAATTCATAGAAATGCTAGTTATAGCGTTAAGGCGCAATCTTGAACCCATTTCATTTTGTAGTAGCATCATCAGCTGATGGCTTCCATTAGTGAGCTTATGAGTCTCGTGCTCTGCCCTCCTTCTTGGGTTCAACTCCCAAACTCCACAGTTATGTGGAGCTTTTCTTGGCAAACAAGACTCATATAACCAGCAATTTGAAGAAATGGTATACCCGCAACGAGCATGCGACATTAAAGAGCGAGCAAGAATAGCGTAACCTGGAAAAAGTTATGGAATTCTAGTTTACAAGAAGGTAGAGGCTTTGATAGCGTTGTCGAGGGGGCTTGGGCTGCACACGGCGTGGCATCGGCTGAGGACTTCACCGACGGTGAGGGTGAGGGAACAGAGGAGGGGACGTTGCCAAATCGGATTGCTTATTTTTTTAATTAAATAAATGCATGAGCCGTGCCTTGTGCAAGGCGCAGTATTAACTGATGAGTCATGATAAATTATTGAGGGAGAATAATAAAAAAAGAATTACAAAAACTTAAATTAGTTATTTACTATAAAATAATTTGTCAATTATTTATCATGAGTGGTTAATACCTTGTCCGGATGTAAAAAATTGATTTGAGATTTTACAATTTTTATATTCTTTTTTATCATTTTTCCAATTATTAAATAATAATTGAAAATTTGAGTTTTTGGTATATGAAAAAATACATTAAATTAATAAAAAATTTTACATTTCTCCTGATTAAAATTTTGTATATCACAACCATTTTGTATTAACTTAATAAAATTTTTTTACATTTCACCTTTACAAATCAACCCCTTTGTTTTCTTTTTTCTGTTTTTAAATATGCTCACCACCAAACTTTTCTCCTACAAAGTCAGTTGACTTAGGGCTTGTTTGGAAATCAGGTTTGAAACTTAGGTTTCACAGATTTCGAGGTAAAACCTAGATTTTGAAAAGTGATTTAGGGTTCGTTTGGTTATAAGGTTTTGAAACCTAGGTTTCAAAACCTAGGTTTGAAACCTAGGTTTTCTCTTTCATACTCTCTTTTTACTACTCTTTCTTACTTTCCTCTTTCTTACTTTTTCTCTCTTTCTCTTTCTTACTTT
>JANTPZ010004217.1:0-55329 GCA_025593235.1 Vachellia pachyceras
TAAGCCAACACAGAATAGCATACGATTACATCTATAGCTTCTGCAAGAACATATGCACCACCTTTAAATTTACATACAGAGACACAGTTCTCAAATTTTTAAACATATGACTAACAGATTAGAAGCCTATAAGCAAATGATGCATCTTTAGCACCTCAGCTTACAAAGCTGCTTGTGCTTGTTTGGTGAACGGGTAGATGCCATGCCACTGTGTCTGAAATTTCCAATAGAAAAAATAGAAGAACAATCAAAAAAAAAAAAATCGGCCAAAAGTCCTAAAACATCAGAAAAGGAAACAACAAGTTAACTAGAGGCGCGCAATCCTGATACAAAGATTATAAGTCATCGCTTGCGTCTCAGTGGCTTGCTGGCGTGGAGAGACTATCTCAACTGCAAAGTCGCCTGTTCGAAACGCAGCACCCAAGATTATAAGTCATCCGACTTCAAGATATCATCAACAGAGTATAATAAAACTCTTAAGGGTCCCACCGAAATCCTCGTAATCTGGTTGCACATGAAATTTTGAATGTTTACTGTGATTTCTCCAGTAAGAAATATACCTTCTACCATTTAGCCTGCCTCCTTTAAGAAAAAAACTGGCATCCAATAGACCCACAAACCACTCGTTTAACATTATTAAAAAAGTAGCAGTCTTTTGTTGACTCCTTCCCTTTCAATATCCTCCCGGTTATGGTTCACTTTTTCTGCCTCATATCCGCATATCGAAATCAAGTCACAGGGTCCAAAATTGAGTTCGGCTTAATTATTATTCATAGACCGGAAATTTTCCCACATTATTCAAACACCAAAAGAAAATCGTGTAATGGGGAAGTCAAGAACCAAAACCTACTTGTGGATCACTATTTGATTGTGTCAAGTCCAATTTGAGGTGCTTGGAACACATTGGTCAAGCGTATAGCCTAAACGGTGCGCCTGCGCAATGGCAATCATAGCAGATTTATGCAGCAGCCAGAATTAGTCTGAGGAGAATCAGAGAACAACATATCAATTGGGATGTAGCTGATTGTGAAGGAGGTTGATCGCTTTGTGTTTCAAAACCAGAATCGAACGATATGATCACTAGAAGAACTTCCATTATGAAACCGTAACCTCCGGTCTCTTCCGTTGAATAAGTCATATCCGGCTGTAGACGGTGGCCGGCGCTGCCTGGGTTTTGGGTGGGGAGGTGAATCCCAAGTCGGGCAAAAAATGCAACGTGTGAAAATATTTTTTTTTATTTAAATGATTAATGGGTTTTTTCATTTTTAGGGCCGGCAAGTGATTAAAAACTTTGTGACAATTATACCCCCAATAAAACTTCATAATATCAAGTTTATCCTCATGAACCTAAATCCAATAAACGCCATTCGAGTGATTTGCCGCCAGAAGAGCTTGTCGGGGAGACGTACGACGGAGGAGCTGTTACTGGCGGCAGCGGTGACCAACGAAACTAACTCACACCACGAGGACCTCGAGTCGACGGAAGGTGAGCGTCGAAATCTCCTTATCCTTTGTGCACCTCTTATTTTCAGTATCATTTGCCTGATGTAATCTCGGTTAAGTTTCCCTCTGCTAGGAATTGCGTATAAGATTGAACTCATGTTGGAGGGAGCATTTTAATTACGTTAGTGTTTGGTCTTTCATATACGTTGTAATGCAAATAAAATATAGTTTTCGTTGTTTTATGTTGTCATTTGAAGGTTAAAACGCTGCATTTGCATGTAGTATAGTATGATCTAAACTGGATATGTGTCCTTGTCGATTTGCAATTTGTTTGAAGCATCAAGCTTTGATTTAAATTCATCCTCTATGCTGATTTAGAAATAATGAGATGAAATCTGATTTTAATGTGTACTTTTTCATGTATACTCTAAACCTTAACTATCTTAACTGCGTTTTGTTCCTCATTCTAATATTCATGTCTCTATTGTCATTAGTCATCTGTCTGCATAACTGATAAACCAAGAGAGCCTGCATAAATACTCAAATATCAAACTAAACATAACAAAATTTTGATAGCTGTTTGCAAAGCTGATTATACACTTAGCAGATTAACATTACAAAGCTGCTTACAATGCATAAAATCTGAAGCTGCTTACAAACGCATTGTCAGCTAAAAAAGAGAAAGAAAAATAGAAAAGAAAGGCAAAAGAAACAAAACAGAAAGGGGGCATCTGTTATGATGCTTTGATGCAAATTCCAAAATCTAAGCCACCAAAATCAGTCTAAAGCCAAAATTCACTCTTCGCATTACGCATATCACAAAAATGGATATTCCTAAAGCCAACATCTTCTTTGCAACTACTGTTGCTTTAAATCGCAACAATTTATTTGAGTCTTGAAAATTCAAATTTGGTAGCCATAAATTCGGTTTTGATTGTTGAAAATTCTGATTTGGTGGCTAAGTTCACCTTTGATCCTTCGCAACTATGATTTGATGGCCACAAGTTCATTCTTGGTTGTTGCAATTTCAGATGCACCTTGCACTTATCTCCCACTTTAGAGGAGCCCAAAATGTTCCGAAAATATTAAACCAAGCGCTATGTCTATCTTTGTAAAGCCCAGTAATCTTGCATACTATGGCAATAGTATCCAAGCATGGAACACATAGAAGCACCAATGAAGGGAAAGATGTTCAAAGAACTATGCATATGCTGTTCTTAGTTCTGTTATAATCGCTTATACTTTAAGTGTAGCAAATACAAGTAAACCTTTCAAATAGTTTCATAATCACAACAGGACCCACTAATCCTTAAATCTCTTATATTTCTATCCCCTGGCAAAACATCCACGAAGGCAGGAAGTAAAGACCCCGTGATTTTTAACTTTCCTTTCAAATGTATGCTTAAAAAAATCAGTTACGCTAAACTAATCAACCAAAAGATTAGATTTATTCCCCAAACCCATAGATTCAAACCAGTAGAATATGAGGGAACGAGCTGAGGACTACTGATACTTTTAACCTATAATTAGCCGACATCATATTACTAATGAATACTATTGGAAGTTTTTTTTTTCTGCAGCACAAATCCTAACAAAAAAAAACCTAAAATCACCATATTTAGCCTTAGTCAGAACCAAGAGTTCGATCTTCTTATGAATGTGTAAACCCATTTCAGCACAAAAATAAGAAGAGAGGGGCTGCTGCTGTTGGGTGAGTCCGAATGTCACAAGGTTTAAAGGCTTCTGACTTATCAGTGTAGACTGTATAATACTCTAAAGTGTTGTAGCTCTTTTATTTTTACATTTGTGTTGTATGTGGAAGTTCTCACTAGTTTTTATTATACATAATATGCAGCTTTCTTTTCACGCGGATGACGAAGAAGAATTCTAAAAAGACCCCAAGCCAAGCACAAGAGATTACTATCGTAGGAGAGCAAAAACCATCTTCAGCACATGAAAAACAAGGTAGTGAGATTGAGGAGATATTTGCAGGCAAAAAGCGGAAGAAATCTGAAGCAGAGAAAACAGAAAATTCTGAAGATGTAACTAAGAAACGGAAGAAACCTGAAGCAGAAAAATCTGAAGATTTAATTAAGAAAACCAAGAAATCAAAGAAGAATATGAAGAAGAAAAGCAAAGGGTCAGCAGGTGTTAGAGATATTGCAGACCCACCTTCTCGACCGAGGAAGACAACAGAGGATGGATTTACTATCTACACTGAAGGGGAGTTGGGTATTAACAGAGCAGATGCTGGAAGTACGCCACTCTGTCCATTTGATTGCTCCTGTTGTTTCTAATGGTAGCAATCAAGATTTTCCTCTTATTTTTTAGACACATTTTTGGATCTTTACACCTGGGCCTTGGTGATCTGGCATGTAGCTTTTCCACTTGAACTAAGTTTCTCAAGCAACTGACTTTTTTAGGTTTCGATATGATTCCTATAGTGTAACATTTCTTGCCATTGAAATTAAGTGGCTTATTATTTATTGACAAGGGAATATTTAGGTGCTCCAATCCTGTTAAAGTGTGCATCTTTTGTATTTCCAGATTTTACAAGCTCTATTTTTACCTATGTATGGCTTTATATGCATTGATGCATTTCATTCTTCGTCTTAACTCTTGCACTTGATTTAGTGCTTCTCCTTTCTCTTTCATTATTTCTTACTGTTGTTCCCACCTGCCATGAAGAAAGGTTCAAGTCCAAGAGTACAATGGTTTCTTGATCTTCGTTTTTTATATACTTCCTCCGGCATTTAATGTATTATTCATTTTGTAATTCAATTATTTCATTAACATGGATTTTATATTTAAGGCCAGAGGGAGTACTAATCAATTTGCATGTCATATTCAAGTAATGTAATTTCAAGCTTTGTGGTCCATTTACAACATTCGGATTGTCTTGCAACTTGGCAAAAACGATCAATGAAACCAAAAATGATGTACACTGCTAAACTGAAACTGAACATCCACCTACTAATAAAATAGGGTCAATTACTTAGCTTTGTTGGCAATTTAACATTTTTTTTCAAGGAAGCATACAGTTACACTATCTGATCATTACGGAATATAATGTGTCTGTTTGGGAACGCGGTATAGAAGTACTTTTACGCAAGTCGAGGTAAATATGCGGATGAGATTATCTCGTTTTACAGAAAAACACTGTTGAATGTGCTTTTGGGAAGTAAATAAGATTTTCTAAACAAGCACAATATTTATACAAACATAAGCATTTTGTTTAAAGATGTCCAACACTGACACGAAAATTAAAACAACTGAATTGTATCCTGTTATGACAGCATAACTACAAGTCAAGAGTCAAAAGGCTTGTTTGGATAGTCCATTGGGAGAACGGACACAGATTCCGAGGTAAATATGTGAGAGAAATTTTATCTCGGTAAGCGCAGGAATGGCTTTTGGGGAGGCAAACGGCCTCCCCAAACAAGCATAAAATGTTGAGGTGCTCCGTCAGTCGTCACATGTTCAACTTAAGCCCATCTTTTGGGTATACCTTTTTTAAACCCATGGCAAACATGACAGAAAATAGTCTCATTTTGAAACACTTGCCTCATATTTTTAACAAAGTCCATCTTTGCGTCATTGGATCTCCAACAAAAGAAGCCGCTTAAATGAAAGTTAAGAATAATGAAAAAGGGAGCAGAACAGGAAACATAATGGGATCAAAAACATATACAAGGGAAAAGTAATATTGAATTATATTTGTCAAGGCCACTCATTATTGTATTGAAGCATATGTAAACTTTGAAAAGACCCAAAGAGTACAGTATGCTGGACAGAATCTCATAAAAGGGCTTTATTTGCAATATTCAGTCTCAAGTAATTTCTCGACCAGAGAACCAAGTTTACTATTATCCGAGATGTTGATAAAATCATGAGCCTTCTCCCATCAGCATGTAAAAGTTGCTTAACTGCTGCTCAGCTAACATCACCTCTCAGTCACATCCCCTCCTAAACCAGGATTGCACAATAAAAGTATGCCAAAGCAATTTCAAAATTTTTTAGGACACACCAATAATGAGAACAAATACATCCAACCAAAAAATGATTTCCCAAGACAGTGTGGCAAACAGAGCACTTCCAAAGAAGCAGCTGATTGGCCTTATGTCCAGTTAATACTAGTACAGGGACATACTCTGAGGCAGTTTCTGGAACTAACCTATCACGGAGAAACCCCCTTACTCCTTTCCATTTAAGTTATCCTGACAGGTTGCACAAACTCAACATGGAATTTCATGCTATTAATTCCCTCTCAAACTTGTACTCTTGCGTTTCTCACGAAGTGCATAACGTCTTGCCATAGCAGGATTGTAGAATTTTCTCATATGATCTGAGAGCCGGTGTATAGACTGGAGATTACCAGCTTCAGAAAGATGCATCAAAATACTGTCAAACTTTCTAAATGGCAATTTTATTCCCTTGTTCATTACTTCTTCCAAAAGAAAAGAAGCATCTTCCACCTTATTGCACCTAAATAACCCATCAATCATCACACAGTATGAGTCTGCATCTGGTGCACAACCCCTCTGGGCCATTTCATGCCAAGTCTCATATGCCCCATCTGGAACAGCCATCTTAAAAAACATTGAAATTAGCATATTATATGTCTGGACACTGGGAATACAACCCAAATCAATCATATTTCCATAAAGACGAAGCGCTTCATCAGACTCCTTATTGTCACAAAGGACCTTGAGAAAACAATTATTAGTTACTATATCAGGCGGATAACCTTTGTTTCCCATCTCCTCCAAAAATTTGTAAGCTAAATCTATCTTTCCAAACAAACACATCCCTTCAATTATATCCTTGTATGTAGAGACATCAGGGAGGCAACCACTACTGATCATACACTCCAGAATCTTAAAGCAGTCCTCTATTCTATCATTTTGGACAAGAGCAACAATAATGATTGCGTATGTCTTGGCAGTGGGAGAAGATATGGTGGAACCTTATTTCTCATGAAGTCAAAAAGTGTAAAGCATCTTTTAGCATGCCTGATTTGCCGAAGGTATCAATGGCAGTATTGTATGTAAAATTGTCAGGTCTATGGCCAAATTGGATCATATCTTCCAGCACTTTCATTCCTCTAGTAGGGTTTCTAACCCTGCACCACCCAAAAAACAATATGCTATATGTATCTGCATTGGGCTTAATTTTGTTTTGCACTCTTTTTAAGAGACCTTCAGCTTCCTCAACCAGGCTACACTTGCAAATAGCATCCAGTAGCAGGTTAAATGCATTTATTTCAGGTTGCGTGTTTACCCTTATCCTCTTCTTCTTAGCAAACTTCTGCACATGAGTTAGATACTTTTCAGTGTATTTTCTCATAATAGTCAAAAGCACTTCAACCGGAATTGTGTTCTTGTTATGCCTCTTCATATAGTCCATCATATCACAAACTATTCGAAACTGTCTTACTTTGTATCTTGTACTGGATAGTCTATCCATCATGTCATTATAAGCATAAGCACAAAACTCATGGGAATACATTACATATAACACATCCAAAAAGTAAATAGAATTCCTCTCAAACTTTCTTATTCTTCTCAAAGTTTCTCTTCTCTTTGTCTATTCACCTTTCAATTTACAACACAGACAAACTTGTTTGTTTTCTTATTTTTTAAGAAAAAAGTTTTGAACAACCTCAACAGCTACTGCTTGGATCTTATGGTAATTTTGTGAATCTTTAAAACCATTTTCTGGTTAATTCTGTTGCTTGAGACATCTGGGTAATTTTCCCCCTTATTTCATATGTTCATAATTTACCGAACCACTCATTTTCCACTTAAAAAAAAAGTAATGCCGATGATCATTACAACAGTTATGGACTTATTTAGATTAAATTGAATCCCATGCGTCTCAAACAGGTTATATTATTTAATGGACATGAATTTCTCCCTCTATGCCTCCAAATGTGAAATTATATTACAAATATTATCCATTTACCTATCACAATAAAAATCACTAAAATCTTATTTTTAAAAGTATTTAAGTGACAAATATAAATACACTTAAACAATCAAATCAATGAATTACTGTGCATCAAAATTTGCATGCGGAAAAAAATATGAAAAAATTCCATTAAATACGTAGATGCACAGATATTTCAAACAACTACGTATACAAATACATAGTCAAGCCTCAAGCACAGCAAAATATATGACAGAAGATAATATATGCCGAAACAATAACCCCTGTTACAAGAACATAATCCATGTTATACAGCAACGCACCAAGAGATATATTTATAGGTTAATATAATCTTTAATTATTCAAATTAACCCTTATTTTGGTTTTGATCCCTCAAATTCAAATCCAGTGGTTTTCATCCCTTAATGGGCAAAATAAAACATATTTAGATTATATGGGGATTAATGTTTTAAATGAAATAAAACTTGAAGGACCAAAACTAAATTGAGGTAAACTCAAGGGATTAAAGATTATATTAACTCTACTTATTCTTTCATAACAAAGGGCAGGAGAAAAGGGCGAGTAGATTGAGAAGCCTAGCAGGCTCCAGTTCTCTTGCCTTCGACAAGCCTCTTCCACAAAGCCACAACCTCTGCCTGAATCTCCAGTTCGCTCTTCTTATCCTTGTGATGATCACTCTCATTGGCTATGGTACTAACATGAGAAGCTTTAATGGACAGAGGACTAGGAAGTGTGTCCAAGAGCTTCACAACCTTGTCGATGTCAGACACGAGCCTCTCCGCCAGGCTCCGGCTGAAGTCCTCCCGGATGACCACCCTCAGCACCGCCACATGCTGCACGTCCGGCGGCATTGAGTACGCCGGAACAATCCACCCGAACCTCCTGAGATGGTCTGATATCTCAAACACCGTGTGCTGGCTGCTGTCTTTCAAAGATATGGCTACCAATGGCACTCCTATGTCCTTTGACAGAATGTTGAACCGACCCGTTCTCTCTATTCCTTCCTTCAGTACTCTCGCACTCTCCATGCAGTTCTCCATGATGTTTTTGTAACCCTTTTTTGTATTTCAGCAATCAAACACGTATCAGAAACATCTCAAGTATATGGATGAAGTTATATATAATTAACATGAAGATTTCAATTTTAGGAAACTATTTGGCAAGGCAAGAAAGAAGAGATTATTACCTCAAGGCCAAGCCGAATGAACTGATAATATTGAGCAATTATTTGACTAGAGCCTGCCAAAATGTAAACAAAGAGTGAATCTTGTAAAAGCAGACATCCAGGCATCCAAATAAAGTGTAACATATGTTGCAGCCGCCTGAACCTTATGTGACTAACAAACTTATGTACGATCATGTAGGGTTCTTAAATGACATAACAAGCACAGAATTCCCAGGAATGCTTCTTGTGAATGAAGAGAAAGGGTACCTTTGGAGAAATTAAGGGTGAAAGTGGGCTGATCAGAGCCAAGATAGTTGATATGGAAGACAAGATCATCAGGCAAGTCATCCTTACTCCTCCACACAACCCAACCAACACCAGGATACACAAGCCCATACTTATGGCCACTAACGTTAATGCTCTTCACCAACTGCAACCGAAAATCCCACTCCAAATCAGGGAACAAGAATGGAGCAATAAAGCCTCCACTTGCAGCATCCACATGAATTGGTGTTTCCCATCCTGTCTCCTTGTTCTTCTCTGTCAGTAGCTCATTCAACAGCTTCACATCCTCAAACTCTCCAGTCAGAGTTGACCCCAATATTGCTGCAACACATATTGTGTTCTCATCCACCAGTTCTACTGCTTTCTCCGGATCCATCACGTAACATCCCTCACTTAGCTTCACCTCCTTCAGCTCCACCTCAAAGTACCTCGCAAATTTCTCCCAACAAACCTGTGTATGTGGCCACACACACACACATGTGTTTCAACCAATCCATATGTTAGCATCAATCAAAGCACTTGAAAGCACTCTGATTCTAGCATGAGAAAATGGATTCAGTTGAAAACAGGGGAGAGAGACAGAGATGAAATAATACTACCTCATAGAGTTACTAAAAAAAATTAGTTTAGTTATTAGTGAAAGAAGTTGTATTGGTATCCTTAAAATACCCATTTTAATCACGTCTCTTGTAAGTTTGCAACTACCCTTTTCATGAAAAACCTTATTACATACAATTAATATTATAAATTTGAGGGGTAAAATAGATTGTCTAACTCCTATATTTAAAACCAAAGATACTACTCCTCCCATCCTTAGTAACTAATCGGTAAGTTAATCTTCATCCTAAAAGTAAATGTAGGACCTATTTCTAATTTTTGCCATTTTTTGCCAAAATTTCCCTATTGAAACTCCCACAATAATAATTAAGACAGTGAAGGAGGGAATTAAAGAAAATGACTAGGAAAAAACATGACACTATTTTAATTAACATCCTTAGCCTAATTTTAATACATCATGCATTTAGAACCAGAGGAGTACTAAAGATGTTATTTGAGACGCACCTGAACGTTAGCCCCAGTGACTATGTTGGGTTTATCATATGGTTTGCCTAGTGATTTTCTCTTAATCTGCCATTTTCTTTTAAAAGCAAGACCTGCAAGCATGATTGCTTCCGATGAACCCACAGTTCCCACACCCACCGCAGCCTCATCTTCTCCGATAGGAGCATTGAACAGATGAGCTATCATATTCACACATCGGTTCTGCAGAATTCATCAAAGCACACTACTCATCAGATCTCACCATCAAACTCAAACATTCTTAAGATCTACTAAATCGTATCATTAAACAGAGGATACTCGAACCAGAAAACTGAACCCAAGTAATTCTAGATGTCTCTGGCCATGAAAAATAAAACCTTTTTTCCTAACTGTCATGAAGCACAGATTCGAAGAAGATCCAAACCTGGAGCTCAGTGGTAACAGGGTACTCGTCCATGTCAACGTAGTTCTTGTTGAGGGAGGCCATGATTAGCTTGTCGACCTCAGGCTCCATCCAAGTGGTGACGAAGGAAGCCAAGTTGAGCCTCGGCGCTCCGTCCAGCATCAGCTCGTCGGTTATAATCTGATACGCCGCATCCTTGGGTATGGACTTCTCCGGCATCTTAAACCTTCAATTATACATACAACACACAGCTAATTTTCATTTACCAAAAAAGCAAATCTTTTCCCCGGTTCTTGAAAGTTTAGAGAAAGTAAAAGGATTGAAAACAGAGAGAGGGGAAAAAAGGCATACTTGGGAACAGGGTCGCGCACATATCTGGAGGCAAAAGTGCAGTTCAAGTGTTCTCGGGTTTCCGGCTCTTTGACTGTTGATGCGATCGCCATTATTGAGGGTTTCTAAGCTTTTCTTTTTCCTGATCAGATAAGCTATCCGAGGAGAGTGGACAATGAGCGAAGTGAAGGGAAGTGGGGTAAAGTAGAAGAAAACCGAAGAGGTGCAGGACATCGATTATGCAACACGCACCCAACAGTGAGTTGTGAAGCGTGGACGTATTGCTATATTAGGAAATATTTACTAGTTTATAAGGACAATTACGATGAGGTCTACTGAAAAGAAGGTAAACATTTAAAAAAATCTTATAATAAGCAAGCAACTTGCAAATCACAAGCTCTGGTATTAAAATGATAACAAGGATGCCACATATTAAGTTATTAATTTTTTAGTTATTACATTCATTAAATTAACAAATAATAATTTTTCTGGGAAAGATTTCCAAAGAAAATACCTCTTGAATTCCATAGTTTCAAATTAACCCTCTGAATTTGCAAAAGAACAAATTAGGGAAAGGGTAACAATTTATCCTTTTAAAATTTTGGTGCTTTTACAAAAATGCTCAAGGCTACAACAACTGCCGGTGGATGACTTTTGTCTTTTATTAAATAACAAGGGTATTTTTCTAAAAGCACTAACATTTCAAGAGAGAAATCGTTACACTCTCCCTCTCCTTGATTTGTTTTTTTTACAATTTCAAAAGGGTAGTTTGGGATTATGGAATTCAAGTGGAATTTTGCTGGGGATTTTCCCTTTTTTAATTTAAATCAAAATGGTGAAAATGACTCGTGAATTTCAATGAAAATCACACATCTCAAAAAATGAAAATGCCCTCGGAAGGATTACGGGATTCAAAAACTGACCCACGGTTGCCCACAACTAGATTTCATTTTCTTGGTAATAAAAAAATAAAATTCATTTTCTTGTCCCCAACCCAACCACTAGTAAATTGAATAGTGATTTTTTTTTTTGGTTTTTAAGGAGAATAAGAATTAAAAAAATAAAGCTGAAACTAACATCCACGTTGATTCTTTCACTGGTTGATATGAGAGATTATGAGTAGATTAAACGGATTAATAAACACAAGAGACATCATATTAAAAAAAATAAAGGCTTTAGAAGAATGGAAGAAAATAAAAAGGGAGCCTAATGGCTTTGGAAGTTCATTTGAGAATGTGACTCTTACCGAGTTCGAGGTTAAATTTAGGTTTTTTGAGAATAGATTTTTAGAGACTAATGGATTCTGATGCAAAACATAAGTTTTGAAAGGTGATTGTGTTTGAAAAGTTATTGCCTTTTACAGAGTTTGCGGCAAAAAAATAAGTAGGAAAGAGGAAAGAGAAAGAAATAAATAAGTAGAAAATAAAAATTTATTAGAAAAAATGTGGTTTGACAAAAAATTAGATTTTTCAAAACCTAGGTTTCTAACTGAGGTTTTATATCCAAAATAGCTTTTCTAAAAAAAATTTACTTGGACAAAACCTAGATTTTGAATTAAAATCTAGGTTTTACTATAAAATTTAGGTTTTGTAATTGAGATCCAAATATGCTTTAAGTAGGTCATTGCTCATCATCCCAAACAAAGCATTGTGTCCCTTTTTGTGCTGGCCACTTTAATTACCACATATTATTGTGGTAGAATAGAATGAAAAATAAATAAGATTAAATAACATAACAATCTTTATCAGTATAACGTCGCTAATAAGACTTGTGTGTAAGAAATAATAATAAAATTAGATCATGTTTAGAAATTGTAATATAAAAATTCCCATGATGGGACTGGGTCTGGTAGTGAGTTAATTAATCTGCACCATTACAAAACTTATCTAAATAATATATATATATATATATATAATGCATTGAATATTCCGCAAATATTCATTTAATATTTTTAATGATTACAAAATAAGACCCCTTTTTCTCATTCCCTCACCTTCTTCAATGAACCAGGTAATTTGGGGTAACCAACTAATTCGGAGTGGAAATATAATTTTGACACACATCTATAAGGTGTTTTGTACTAATGGTGTTAATCCCCTCCCCTCAAGGGTGACTTCCGAATCGAACTCACGTTCACTTGACGGAGTAACAACCATCTTAGTACTGCAATGCTCGTTGGTTTTAATTCTCTTTTTTTCCTAATGGATATGTTACATTCTCTTCACGGTATCCAAATAGGGGCTATATGATAGATACAATATTTTATTTCCCGGTTGGCCAAAAAAAAATATTTTATTTCCCAGCTTTCGTAGTTAAACTTCATAACAACGATATAACTTAACGAATAAAAAGATAATTAATGATAAAAGATAGTAAGATTCATAAAATTACCATAATATTCGAGGAGTAATTGTTGAGGTTATCATTAACAACCTTACTAGCATTCATTAACAACTTCAGCATATACTCCTGGGATCTTATTATAATTTTGTGAATCTTTGACATATTTTATTTATTAATTCTCCTATTTAAAATTTAAACGTAATTTCCCTATAACTTATCCCTACATTATATTATATTTAATGGTATTTAAAATTAGAATATTAGCATCGTTTTCCCATTGAAACATTAAGGGCTTGTTTGGAAATCAGGTTTGAAACCTAGGTTTCACATAATCCGAGATAAAAACTAAGTTTTGAAAAGTAATTTATATTTGGAAAGTTATAGCTTTTATGAATTTCGAGGCAAAAAAGTAGGTAGGAAAAAGGAAAGTAAGAAAGAGAAAGGGAGAAAAAGTAGGAAAGAGAAAAGAGGAAAAAGTAGAAAAGAGAAAATCTAGGTTTCAAACTTAGGTTTTGACAACCAAATTACCAAACAAGCCCTAAAATATATATTATATTATACATGTCAACTTGTCAAGTACGTATAATTGAGTAATTTTATATAGATAACGTAATATACGTTATCATTAAGTAAAATTTATAAAAATTAGTCAACTATATCTTATGTTAAATATATGTTATCTTTTTTCCCTGATCCTAAATATGGAACTAATCTATTATTTATTTTAATTATACATGTAAGATCTCAATTATATTTATCCCCAATTTATAATCGGTTCATCCAAACTGCATATATAATAATAAGGTTTTTGTCAATGAGTCGTTCAAATACAATCGATTGAAGATGATAACTAAATGAACACTTTACTTTCAAAAAAAATAATAACTAATTCAATTAATTTTCTTAATCATAGACCATAGATTACAGGAACTAGTTAGAGTGCTCATCAAAAGTGATAAGCTCTCACAATCCATTAGATCTATATCATCTATATATGAGTTGGATGTTCTAGACCTATTTTTTATTTTATTTTATGAAAAAATTTATTTTAATGGAATTGGTAGTTTAAAAAAATCAGAGCTTGACTATTCATAATCAAATCTAGATGATATAGATCTAACAGGTTGAGGGAGTTCATCATTTTGATAAGTACCCTACCATGTCTTTATTAAAAGCCTATGAGTACATGAAATGAATTGTCATGTATAAAATAAAATAATTTCAGAAACTCCATTATATATAGTGTCTATTTGAATTAGCCGTAGAAGCTACTTTTTCAATATAATTTACGGTTTAATATGCAAGTATGTAATATAAGTTTTATTTCTACCCGCATGAAAGATGTTTCTTCAAATTGGTCTATGCATGTGGAATGCTTCAATGAGTGGGCGGCAGCCATTGTTTACACAAATTGACTGTTTCAAAGAAAAATCATATATAATACGACGATAATGACATGATTAGACCTCTCGAACTTTCTAAAGCCTCACAAACAATTCAAACTCGTGATGATATTAAATTGATTACTCCAGATTTTTCAACTCTGAGGATAAAATGCATGCACCTTTGGTGGATTTAGTATTACTACCCATTTGTTATAATACTTTATCATCACACAAATTATAGTTTTAAAACCTGCAAATTTCATGTGGTTCAGTTATTTAGTATTTCAAAATCTTATATATACATATACATATATATCCACTTGAGTGTAAATGTGTTATATATTTCACTTTCTCAGAATATTTGGAGAAACTACAACTGCCTTATGTTTGCTTTACTTCTTCGGTAACAACATGAACAAATTAAGAGTAAAGGTGCAAATTCTAATGATTTAGTGATTCCTCAAGGGAATGAAATTGACAACAGATAACAAATCATAACAATTTGACACAATTTGTATTCAAAGTAAAATTTATTCTCATCAATCTGACACAACAGATAACAAATTGCCTCCCTCACAAATTGAACTGAAAGAATTAAAATTCAATCTATATATACACACACGCATATATTATACACTCTCAATTTATTCTCATCAATAAGGTTTTAATTACATAGACAAACAAATGAAGAATGAAGATAACAAATAACATGGTTATGTCTAGTGGAACAAAGTAGTTTCTCATGTTGAATCACAGCTAGAAGATGTTTTCATATTTACCTCTCTACATTGTTTAAAACAAGCCGTCCTCCTCTCCCATTTTTTCATTGACTCCCATAGACAACATGTTCCTTCATAGCATTCCTTCTCATCAACCGCATCTCTCTTGCTGTGGGAGGGTTGAAAAAATGCCACTTTAAATATGCAAAACAGTTATCACAAGGAATTCTTGTCATTCCGAACTCGTTTGTAAATGCTCGAGCTGCCAAAATATGACCCAACCATTCACATGCAGTGTGTAATTTCCTTTTCCTATCATTCGAAGGGAAGGGCCTTGAAAAGCTTAAAAAATCCTCAATATAGTGATTGAAGCTATTACCAATTACAACAACATTACTTACTCGTCCTGGTTCCCAATTTGCTTCCAGCAGGTTGTTGTATAAGTGCGTATCACAGTGTGGCATGAAGAACATAGTTGGTTTCAGGGCTTGCCTCCTTCCATGTTCGTTAATGGATAAGACTCTACAACCAAAAGATTCTAAAATTTGGATATCAATCTTAGAAAAGACGGGATCAAACACTTCAATATCCCCAACCCAGTTAAAATCCCTCTTCATCAATATCGCAAGACTGAGCTGCCACTTTGGATATCTGTCTACCTCACTTGAAATGCTGCCAATGCCATAAATCACCATTTGCATTTTTGACTCTGATCCCAAGACTCTTTGTATGCCTTCAGAAATTGGTTGTCTTTGTACCTCCTCACGAAAATCATGATAGAATTGAGAGCTCTCAACTGTATTGATAATTTCCACCATTTTGTTCTGTAACATCTCCATTTAGAGCTGATATGTTTGAGTTGTTTCTAGTGAGAAGAACAAACTGCGAGTGCAAAACAAGGAGCACATGTTATATATCAACGGTCGGGAGTAATTTACATTGAAGGGAGTGCCCCCTTATATAGGATAACGGCCAGAAAGATATTTTTGAGATAAGAAACGCTAATGAATCTAAATACCTATGGAGGTTCTGAAAACCTCACATGTTACAACATGTTGAAAGATCATATAATATAATAAACAGATGCAAATCAAATACGTGCTTGCATAAAGACATGACTTGGAATAATCAACAAGAGAATTAGTGGAGATAAGAATGGTGGAACCTCCTTCAATGTACATTAATTAGATATAATAGGATATCTTATCCAATAAGATGTAATACATATGCTTTAGTCTCATTCAAATCATTGCTTTAGTCTTATCCAAGGGGAAGGCAAGGCGCCTTGTACCCGCCAGGTCTTGGACTCGAATCCTGGGAAGTCCCCTTCTAGGGGGCGACCCCGGATTAGTCTGGGTCCGAAAGGATCCGGGATACCGGGGGTGAAATACCCTTTCCCACTCAAAAAATATAAAGAGATTTATTATAAGGTCCCATAAAAGGAAGTTGTTTATGAAAAGATTCCAAGAGGTTGTCAATGACAATTCGATGAACACCATTGACAAGTGAAGCAGCTGTCATTGACAACTCTTGGAATCTTTTCATAAATAACTTCCTTTTTTGAGAACTTACAATAAATCTCCCTTTAATATATATATATGCGCGCGCAATACCACTTATTGAATTAAATATTGATCATAAAGTCTAATGTATATTTCAATACATATAAATTAAATCCCTTATTAATTTGTATAATATTTGATTAGTTAAATATTCTAATAAAATAGTCCGGCCATCAAAAGAGGACCGATGAGGATCCAAAGTCTAACATAAACATAGAGACATGAGCATTCACTTTAATTTTACATGTTGTGCGCAGTTATGACTTCTGAAAATTTCTCTTAAAAAGAAATATAGAATAATATATAGAAGACAAATATTCATCATATAAGATAATTTCCCCTTTGATGGGAACAGACTATGTATAGAAATGGATTGGGATAGTTTGGAAAGACAAGATATCTATATCTTTTACCTACAACAATTTATCATAATCTTTCTACTAATGCATTCGATAAGATAACATATATTATTTGAATTTAAATACATTTAAATATTTATAATATAATTATGTTTTTGAATAATTGATTAAATACTAATTTAATTTATAAATATTATTTTAAGTTGAACATATTTAATTCACAATATATTGATATCTAAAATATAGGCTATATTATATGGGCATCTAAATTAGGGATATTAGCTTTTTTAACCATTTTCCTATAAGTTTGTTTGACTGCATGGCATCAAAACTAGTTTATGGCATATTTTCTCAATAGCTTTTACCAAATACTTTCACACCTTTTCTTTCATTCAATTAAATCAATTAAATCAAATTATTTCATTATAATGAATGCCGACTTGTGTGATATATGTTGATATAGAAAATGTCATCTACTTTAGGATGAACATCTAAAAAGAACTTCTATTTCTTACCATGTTGCTAGACAATTTAAAAAGAACGTTAAAGGGCAATTTCAATATAATTAGGGCAGCATAAAGATAAAAACTATAACATAAAGGTGACACTTATAAAAATTAGAGTAAGACAAAAGTGACACTTGCAAAAATTAGAGTAATAATAACATCATAGTTTGATATTAAATATTAACTGTACCAGTAGTGAGATAAAATATAGTGGTAGTGAGGTAAAATATATTGTGACATTTGATGAAAGAACTCTAATATATATTATTACTATTATTATGTCAAACAATCTAATAATTATTTATTAAGTTTAATGATCCAAATTAGAACTGAAGCAATTTAGGTGTATTTATCGAGATTTTCTATCATGCCCTAAAATTTTAGAGGTGAGTGGCACGTAATATGAGAAATTTCACACTCCATACGCCTCCCAAAATATACAGAAGTACATGGATTCTGTCTATAAAGTATGTGAAGCATCTAATATTCAAAAATAGTGCATAAGTGTAATTTTTTAATACTCCAAACATCAGCTACAAAATAATCCAAAGCCTTTAGCAACAACGAGGAGGCTCTTCACTGCTCAACCAGAAGTATCGGATCAACCTATATTATCTAAAGCTAAAAATAAATTTTCAATGAATAACCACTTATGAAATATTCATCACCTATTATACTCTCAACATATAACTCTTCTCTTCTCCTTCAATTTCTACCTTATCTTCTTCTTCCTCTTCTAACAATAATATATAAACATGCTAATATCATTAATGCTTTTGAATTTGTAACAAGCTTTGAAAAATCATAACTTGTTTTATAAGACTCTAGATGCAGTGGTTTAAGTGTCCATGCAAAACTTGATATATCCTCTTCCAAAGAAAATTATTACGTACTATTTATAATCAACCCAGGTTCTAATATTAGTGCTCCAAAGTTACTCTTTCATCATAAAAATACATTTTTTTAGTTTTTCTGAACCAAACTGAAAAATTTACAACTTACACTCCACTAATCTAAATAACAAGTTCTAGAATTTAATTTAAAGTTTAACGTATGCACTAAATACTCACAAAATCTCCAGGACATAGGGTATCATTAACTATAGCTTGACCTCTCATGAAACATAGACTCAGATCAGCCACATGCCCAATTTTTCATAACTTTAAATAGCCCCACGTTTTATGAACCAGTATTTTAGTTTTTCCAGCACTAATACAAGCTTTCAACAATTTGGATTCCAAAAAAATACCCTTCATTCCCAACTAATACCTTTAAGCCAATCAACATAAAATCACAAGTTTAACAGATAACCGCTTCAACAACCACAGACTCATCAGTGCAACCCATAGCTTATTTTTCTACTATAATCTTTGGTAAATCCTCTCGTTTCGAAAGAGCAAAGGATCTCTCTCTGCCCTGTTTTCTTTTCTTTTTATATAAAACTACGGCCCGCTGTTTAGTAACCAACAGAACAAAACAACAGTGGTTACAGCCACACAACTTTGCACAGCAATCTCCTACATCATCCATGTTTTCATTCAGCCATTCCTTGTTCAAAACCAAGATTCAAACTTCCTAGACCCAAAAATCAAAGCACCCCGTGCTGTTTTTCCCCATGAAAAATAAACCAATACTTGAAAAATTACAGATTGAAGGAATCCACTACTTGCAAAAGCTTAAATCAGTTCAAAGAAGCTATAATCTTGTTCATAGCTTGATTTAATAGGAAAAAATCTTGATTTTTCTCACTCTTAACTCAACGCACGAAGCCTAAAATGATAGAGATAGAAAAATCTGAGAATAGAGGAAGGTTGAGGAGACTTACCTGAACACAAATCCTTCCTTACGTAACCTGATCGCGGCCTTCTCCGATGTGATCCAATATGTGATAATGAACTGATGAGGTGGGGTTTTTAAAATATGTGTGTGGAATGAAATTACCATTTTACCCCTCATTTCTTTTTTTTTTAAGTCTCTCTCTCTTTCTTCTCCTTTTTTTTAATTCCTGAAATGGATAATATTTCCTTTGATTCAATAAATAATTTTCTATCAAAATTTAAGCTTCAATATGTAAAATAATTATTCCAGTAAATTTTGGGCAATTTACTTACATTTTCCCAATAAATTTTTACTTACATTATATTTAATAAGGTAAATAACCTTATGGGTAATCCCATATAGTCGATTATCTTTTAAAAATACTCTATTGTATATAACAGAAAATAGTAAAAATCGTTCATTTCAACATTGCTGAGTTGATCCATTTCATTGGAAAGGATTAGGGAGGATCGATTAATAGAGTTACGACGATGATGGCCAATGATAGGTCAAGTGCTTGTTTGGGAACTCTATTCCCCAACGGAGCACGCAAGTCGAGATAAAACCATTTCGAAATCTATAAAAACTATCTTGAATTTCGTAAAACCATCTACAAATTCGTAAACTCATTTCTCCCAACAGAACTCCTTTCTCCGAATAAAGTTCTCAAACACACACCAAGGGATTTGGGATTTTCTGGGTTAAACCATTTCATCGGAAGGGATTAGGATTTTTATTTAATAAAAAATAATAAGTAACACAAGCTCATAAAATAACGTCCTTTGGAGATTAAATCATCATTTGCATAATTTTCTTGAACCGCTTGAATATTCTTCAATCAAATCTTCCGGAAAGAAGGGCAAAAAAGTGAAGAAAATAAAAAATGGAGCAGAATAAAATTAAAAAGAAATAAGATTAAATAACATAACACTCTTTCAGTATAACGTGGCTAATAAGACTTGTGTGTAAGAAATAATAATAAAATTAGATCATGTTTAGGAATTGTAATATCAAAATTCCCATGGTGGGTTTCGTGAGTGTGAGTTGATCTGCACCATTACATACTTATCTAAATATTATATAATGCATATTTATTTCGTGAGTGAGTTATTTTTTGTTATCCATTAATAAGCAAACTTATACAAATGACAGCAAGTTTTGACTATCATATTTTATTTCGCACTTGATAAAAACTTGAACCGTATTAGTCAGTAATATCAGGTATCGAATTGCACCAAAATCAAAAGTCACTTGTTAATGAAAGGGGGTCTCTTGGGGTGTGACTGTTAATTTCTGAACTATGGCAAGGTCCACTTTCTGCAAGAAACTATATTCTGGTATAGATACGTATACACAATAATAGTAAAATTTTATTGGGAAATTACCCAGAGTTCTAAACGACAACATTAACCATAAAATAATCCTAAAAATTCATAAAATTACCATAAGGTCCTAAAAATAGTTGGTGATATTGTTAATGAAGGCTAGCAAAGTTGTTAATGACAACCTCAACGGCCACTCTTGGGACTTTATGGTAATTTTATAAATCTTTAAGATCATTTTGTAGTTAATTTTATTGCTTGAGACATCTGGGTAATTTTCCCAACTTTATTCCTTTAAGAAGAGTTGGCTATATGGATTGTGCAACGCCATTAAAATCTATCAACAACCAAATCTTTGAATGTATAGTTAACTAAAAGATCTACTCAATCAATTCATTTGAGTTCTCTCTTTAGTCTTCCCCTGTCCTTTTTCAAAGAACATATTGTATATATGCGTAGATGCATATAAATACACTTTCTGCATATGTACACCAAAAGTAAAATATTTAATTTATGCCCTTGTATATTTTTTGGAAATAATTCGACGGCACAATATTGAACCAACCAAATCTTGTCGATCAAACCAATTGCCCTCTTCTACTTTACCAGGACACTCACATTTAGTATATGGACAAGCCTGATATTTACTGCATGCAATAACTTGAACTGAGAGTTTTACTGAAGAAACACATACTACTCTAGCTTTCAATGAGCTCAATGATGATCCCGAAGACAGACCAGCAATTGTACCCCCACTGGAAATGAACAAAAAAAAAAAGATCAGATGAAATCGTTGTAAAGCATGACTCAACAGATCCTCCTCTTTTGAAATACAGTTCACTATTCTAATACATCTTAAATCACTTTCTTCTGGAAATTTGGCTGAAAGTTTATGCTATAAATACAAATAATTAGAGGAAGCTAGACTTACCTCTATCCTTTTACGTTGCACCTAACTGTGCAATGAAATCCTGAACTGAAAAATGTTGCAACGGACCTCTTGGTCTATTTACTGATAGGAATGACCATCCCCATCATTTTAAAAAATATGCATTTGTTACTTGACTATATATATCAAGTCGAGGCTCAATAGAATATCCTAGAGGGATGCAATAAAAGCCTCTTAATCTATAAAAAGATATATCAAGCAGGCAGAACTCAACCTGCCACATGCTACAACAATATCATCAAACTTAATATTGCTTGGCCCTCTTTGAATCTGCTGCTCAATCTCCCGAACTGCCTGAATATAACCCCTGAATAGAGTAAATCATATCAAATATGTTAGTTTGGTAGATAATATAATGTCCAAAATTCTGGAAATAGAACGCAATGCAATTCAAAACTCTCCTCAAGCCCTCACTAATTTAGTTGAGTGAGAAACATTAAAAACTTCTGTTCGTGGTGGTACTCATTAAACAATAAATCAGAACCAGTGTATTGAAACCTCGTCCGGCCAATTGACCTAGTTGCTTAACTGGTCCAGGTTAAGCCCCTAAATCAGAAACCGACGACCCAGTTGCTTAACTGGTGAGGATGGAGAATAAAGAAACGGCTCAACAGCCTATAATTTTCAAAGCTACTTTCGAATGGATAACGTTCGATATTGAAATATTTGACAGCTACAATGATATATAGATCACGGGGCTTGGTATTTCTTTCTTTCTTTTTGTAAATTTGCCTTTGATCAGTATCCGACGCTTTTTCCAAATGTTATTACCAGGTGTTCGAGCAACCAACTTGGAGAGAGAGAGAGAGAAGAGGGGGAAAACAACAAGAAGAAGGAAGAAACCAAACGAAGAGAAAGAGAATTCAGAGGACAAAGAAAATTAATATTATTCAAATCATGAAACATATAAAACAAATGAGTTGATGTGTTGTTTATAGGCATCAACTAACCCTATAAATTAATGACAGAACATTCTACAGACTTGGAATTAAAGCAAAATCAAAATGTGAAGGTAATATTAAATCAAATTATATTCATACAGTAATTGTAAAAACAACCAGTCCATTAAAATTATTGAGTTATTTTATATAAACATATATGACTTTCTATCTAACACAGATTACAAAGTCCTACATTAAAGGTACCCTTGCAATGTCAATTCAAGATTAGCAATAACAAGTTTCTAATAACTCAGTGACTCCTCAAGGGAATGAAGTTGACAACAGATAACAAATCATAACAATTTGACACAATTTGTCTTCAAAGTAAAATTTATTCTCATCAATTTGACACAACAGATAACAAATTGCCTCCCTCACAATTGAACTGAAAGAATTAAAATTCAATCTATATATATATTATACATCCTAAGTTTATTCTCATCAATAAGGTTTAATGGCATACACAGACAAATGAAGAATGAAGATAACAAATAACATGGTTATGTCTAGTGGAACGAAGTAGTTTCTCATATTGAATCACAACTAAATATTTTCATATTTACCTCTCTACATTGTTTAAAACAAGCCATCCTCCTCTCCCAAGTTTTCATTGACTCCCATAGACACAATGTTCCTCCATAGCATTCTCTCTCATCAATCGCATTTCTCTTGCTGTGGGAGGGTTGAAAAAATGCCACTTTAAATCTGTAAAAGGTTTATGAAGGGATATATATGCAGATTGATCAATTTCCGTAGGGTCACAAGAAATTCTTCTCATTCCGAACTCATTTGTAAATGCTTGAGCTACCAAAATATGACACAACCATTCACATGTAGTACGTGATTTTCTTTTCCTATCATTCGAAGGGAAGGGCCTTGAAAAGCTTAAAAAAATTCTCGATATAGAAATTGAAGCTGTTACCAAATATAACATTACTTAATAGTTCTGGTTCCCAGTTTGCTTCCAGCAGGTTGTTGTACAAGTCTATGTCACAGTGTGGCATGAAGAACATGGTTGGTTTCAGGGTTTGCCTCCTTCCATGTTCGTTGATGGATAAGACTCTACAACCGAAAGATTCTAAAACTTGGATATCAATCTCAGAAAAGGGATCAAACACTTCAATGTCCCCAATCCAATTAAAATCCTTTTTCATCAATATCGCAAGACTAAGCTGCCACTTTGGATATTTGTCTACCTCACTTGAAATGCTGCCAATGCCATAAATTACCATTTGCATCTTTGACTCTGATCCCAAGACGCTGCGTATGCCTTCAGAAATTGGTTGTCTTTGTACCTCCTCACAAAAACCATGATAGAATTGAGACCTCTCAAGTTCATTGATAGTTTCCTTCATTTTGCTCACACTATTAATTCTATCATATTCATCAGCAGTGGTGGCCGTGTTCTGTAATATCGCCATTTAGAGTTGATTTGTTTGAGTTGTTTCTGGCTAGAAGAACAAACTGCGAGTGTGAAACAAGAAACACGTTATATATCAACGGTCGGGAGTAATTTACACTAAAGGGGTGCCCCCTTTATATAGGAATAACAGGCAGAAAGATATTTTTGAGATAAGAAACGCCAATGAATCTAAATACCTGTGGAGGTTTTACAAACCTCACATGTTACAAAATGTTGAAAGATCATATAATATAATAAACATATGCAAATCAAATACATGCTTGCATAATGACATGACTTGGAATAATCAATAGGCACACTCATAAGAGAATTAGTGGAGATGAGAATAGTGGAACCTCCTTCAATGTACATTAATTAGACGCTGCGCGAAACTAAGATGGTAAATCTCACACTTAGGTTAGGCTTGTGCCTTGAGTCTCCATCAATATTCAACCCATGCATAAAGAAAAGCAGGGGAGAAGAATATGGGGCCCGTTTGGTTCAAATGTCCAATGAGTACAGTGAATAGTTATTACCATTAGCATGTTTGGTTTGTTATTAACAAGATGTGGAAAAATTATTTTATACATTTAATCAGAATTATAAAATACCCAAAATACCCAAAGTCGCTTTCTTTATCAATTTGTTATAATCTCTTTTTATCTTATCCAATAAGATATAATACATATGCTTGAGTCTCATTCAAATCATTGTGATATATTTAATATATATGTACAATATCACTTATTGAACTAAATATTGATTCAATTCATAGTATTGATCAAAAAGTCTAATGTATATTTCAATACATATAGATTAAGTCCCTTATTAATTTATATAATATTTGATTAGTTAAATATTCTAATAAAATAGTCCAGTCATTAAAAAAGGATCAATCAGGAAGTCTAACATAAAGATAGAGACATGAGCATTCACTTTAATTTTACATGATGTGCGCAGTTATGACTTCTGACAATTTCTCTGAAAGAAATATATAATATTATATAGAAGACAAATATTCATCATATAAGATAATTTCGCTTTTGATGGGAACAGAGACTCTGTATGGAAATGGATGGGGATAGTTTGGATCGACAAAATATCTATATCTTTTACATATAACAATTTATCGTAATCTTTCAAATTCGATAAGATAACATTTTTTATTTGAATTTAAATACATTTAAATATTCATCATATAATTATGTTTTTGAATAATTGATTAAATCCTAATTTAATTTATAAATATTATTTTAATTTAAACATATTTAATTCACAATATATCGATATCTAAATTATAGGCTATATTATATCGGCATCTAAATTAGGGAATATTAGCTTGGTTAGCCATTTTCCTATATAAGTTTCTTTGTACTGCATGGCATCAAACCTAGGTTATGCCATATTTTCTCAATAGTTTTTACCAAATACCTTCATACCTTTTCTTTCATTCAATTAAATCAACTGAATCAAGTTATTTGATTATAATGAACGCTGACTTGTTTGATATATATTAGTATAGAAAATGCCATCTACTTTAGGATGAACATCTAAAAAGGAACTTTATTTTTTACCATGTTGAATGGCAATTTCAATTTCAATATTATTGAAATTAAAAATATAATGTAGGAAGTAGAATAAAAGCATTTACATGTATAAATATTTACAAATAAGATTAATAGACAAATAAATTACCTTGGCTTTTGTTTCGAAAATTTAGTCATCACTTTGCTGGAACGGGTTTGGAAGAGAGAGAGAGAGAGATCAACGGTCATAGTTACCTTTCATATATAGAAATAGGTTGGGATATTTTGAAAAGACAAAATATCTATCTTTTACATATAAGATATATATATATATATATATCAATTTATCACAATCTTTATATTGTTACGGTTGATGAGATATGGCTATGTTTGGATAACCTGTTGGGAGAACAGACACAGATTCGAGGTAAATATGTGAGGAATTTTGTCTCGGTAAACGCGGAAATGGATTTTGGTTGCCCAAACGGGCTAACAAACACACCAAATATTATTTGAATTTTAATGCATTTAAATATTCATCATATAATTATGTTTTGAATAACAGATTAAATCCTATATTATTTTAATTTAAACATATCAAATTAATGTGTTGGCATTGACAGTGTTAGAAATGACAAATCGCTTTAATTTGTATAATTATATCAGATAAAATTATTATCAGAAATCATAATATGTAACCTGAAATCGGATTATATTACAAATTTATATTATATTGATAAATGAGAGTGCTTGCGTTAACAAGTTAATGTGTTGGAATTGACAAGCGAGTATCAAAATGTCACAGTACTATTAAATCAGATTATATTTAAACAGGAATTGTAAAAACAACCGGTCCATCAAAATTATTGAATTCTTTTATATAAACATATATGACTTTCTATCTAACATAGATTACAAGTCCTGCATTAAAGGTACAGTTGCAAAGTCAATTCAAGATTAGCAACTAACAAATTTCTAAGGATTTAGTGATTCCTTAAGGGAATGAAATTGAAAACACATAACAAATCATAACAATTTGTATTCAAAGTAAAATTTATTCTCATCAATTTGACACAACAGATAACAAATTGCCTCCCTCACAATTGAACTGAAAGAATTAAAATTCAATATATATATATATATATTATACACTCTAAATTTATACTCATCAATAAGGTTTTAATGGCATACACAAACAAATGAAGAATGAAGATAACAAATAACATGGTTATGTCTAGTGGAACGAAGTAGTTTCTCATATTGAATCACATCTAGAAGATGTTTTCATATTTACCTCTCTACATTGTTTAAAACAAGCCATCCTCCTCTCCCAAGTTTTCATTGACTCCCATAGACACAATGTTCCTCCATAGCATTCTCTCTCATCAATCGCATTTCTCTTGCTGTGGGAGGGTTGAATAAATGCCACTTTAAAGATGCAAAATATGTATGAGAGGGATCTGTAGATTGATCAATTTTCGTAGGTCACAAGAAATTCTTCTCATTCCGTACTCGTTTGTAAATGCTCCAGCTGCCAAAATATAACCCAACCATTTACATGCAGTACGTAATTTTCTTTTTCTATCATTCGAAGGGAAGGGCCTTGAAAAGCTTAAAAAATTCTCGATATATAAATTGAAGCTGTTACCAAATATAACAACATGACTTAATAGTTCTGGTTCCCAGTTTGCTTCCAGGAGGTTGTTGTACAAGTCTACATCACAGTGTGGCATGAAGAACATGGTTGGTTTCAGGGCTTGCCTCCTTCCATGTTCGTTAATGGATAAGACTGTACAACCGAAAGATTCTAAAACTTGGATTTCAATCTCAGAAAGGATGGGATCAAACACTTCTACGTCCCCAATCCAATTGAAATCCTTCTTCATCAATATCGCAAGACTGAGCTGCCACTTTGGAGATTCGTTTTCCTCATTTGAAATGCTGCCAATGCCATAAATCACCATTTGCATCTTTGACTCTGATCCCAAGACGCTATGTATGCCTTCAAAAATTGGTTTTCTTCGTACCTCCTCACGAAAATCACAATAGAATTGAGACCTCTCAAGTTCATTGATAGTTTTCTTCATTCTGTTTATTAGTTCTTCTTTACACATCGAAATCCATGATTTTACTTCTCCATCACTCACATTATTAATTATATCATATTCATCAGTTGTGGTGGTCCTGTTCTGTAACGTCGCCATTTAGGATTGATTTGTTTAAATTGTTTCTGGAGAGAAGAACAAAGTGCATGTGTGAAACAAGGAACATATGTTATATATCAATGGTTGGGAGTAATTCAAACTGAAAGGGATGCCCCCTTAATATATGAATAATGGGCATAAAGATATTTTGGGATAAAAAATATCTTTTATCAGTATGATATAATCTCTTTATATCTTATCCAATAAGATATAATAAATATGATTTAGTCTCATTTAAATCATTGTGATATATTTAACATATATTTACGATATCATTAATTGAATTAAATATTGATTCAATTCATAGTATTCATCATACAATCTAATATATATATTTCAATACATATAAATTAAATCCCTTATTAATTTATATAATATTTGATTAGTTAAATATTCTAATAAAACAGGTCTGCCATCAAAAGAGAATCGATCAGGATCCAAAGTCTAACATAAACATGGAGGCATGAGCATTCCCTTTAATTTTACGCAGTTATGACTTGTGATAATTTCTGTGAAAAAGAAATATAGAAGAAAAATATACAATAACCCAAAAAAAAACGAAGAGCAAACGATACAAAAAATCACACAGTTATGTAATGGTTCTTGCGAATATGAAATATCAACAACGCGTGTTTGTGTCAAATCAGGGTTGAGGAACATCAGCCATTATGTGTACGTAGTTTTTTTTACGAAAAACATCATTAATGCTTTTTTATTGAAATTAAAATATAACTGGAAGTAAAATAAAAGCAAGACATATATAAATATTTATACGTATAAATACGAATAGAAAAAAATAAATTACCTCGACTTGTGTTTGGAAAATTTGACTCCTTAAAGGAACGATTTAGAAGAGAAAAGGTTGATGAGAGAACGAGCACAACGGTTATGGGATGATTTACCTTTGATGTGAATAGACTCTATTTATAGAGATGGATTGGGATAGTTTGGGAAGACAAAATATCTAAATATATCTTTTACATATAAGATATAACAATTTATCATAATCTTTCTACTAATGCATTCGATAAGATAACATATATATTTGAATTTAATATTCATCATATTATTATGTTTTTGAATAATCGATTAAATCCTAATTTAATTTATAAATATTTATTAAGTCACATTATATCGATATCTAAATTATAGGCATTAGCTTGGTATTAAACATCAGATATATTAAATCAGTATCTAAATTAGGGACATTAGCTTGATTAGCCGTTTACTTGTGATTTTCCTATATAAGTTTCTTTCTACTGCATGGTATATATCAAACTTAGGTTATACGATACTTTCTCAATAGCTTTTACCGCGTACCTTTATACATTTTCTTTCTTTCTTTCATTCAATTAAATCAAATTATTTGATTACAATCAATGCTCACTTGTTTGATATAGGTTGACATAGAAAATGACATCTACTTTAGGATGAATATCTAAAAAAGGACTATTTTATTTTTTTCCATGTTGGTGGACAATTTGAGAAGAATGTTAAAGGGTAATTTCCAATGTTATTAATACCGGGCCGGCCGTTTCAAACCGGAAACCGGCGAACTGACCACTGGTTTGGGGTCAACCCGGTGGTGACCCTGGGCCAGCCCTCCTGGTTGGGTGGATTGATCCGGTCATATTTTTTTTTAATTTTTTTACATAATTTTATTTGGATGAAGGTGGAGTTGTTTGATTAAAATGAGATATGAACAATAGAATCTAAGAAGTATGAACCACAATTTGAGGGATTCCATAGATATTTCTCATGTAATGTGTGAAATAGTTAACGTGAAAAAGTAAGAATAAATTTATCTTTATAGCCATTAAACATAGATAATATATTTCTATATGATACCAAACATTTAATGATCTATAGTCATCATTTACATTTTTCGACTCAGTATTTTTTAATGAGATTAATGTTGTTAATATTGAGGGAATAAAAATATGTTTTTCAAATGATGCAAATTTAGACAATATAACATGTATGGTATAACCATGTTTATATAATTCATATTTTTTTTATGCATCTCTACATTTCCATTGTTTGGTTGATCCTATGTAATGTGATGTGGCATTACATTTTGGGAATATCTTCCAGGCCTGTTTGAACAGACTCCCTGTTGAGATAACTTTGGTTGAAGTAACTAACACATAAAAGTAAAGCTGCCTCACTCACAAGCAATCCTAAGTCTGGACTATCTAGATTTAGGCACCGTTTAAAATGATTTTAAATTTTAAGTATTAAAATTTTTAAAAACTGAAACTAATTTTTGGTTCTAGATTTTTTTGTTTTTAATTTTAGAAAAGGTATTGTGAATTGAAAATAGATAAGGTAACTTAAGTCAACTATTCTATTATCAAATGATAAAAAATAATAAAAATAAAATAATTATAAAAAATAAAAAATATTAAAATAAAATATAAAAACGAACATTAACTAAAATTTAAAATATAATAAATAATAAAATATTACGATAATATCAAAATAATTAAAGTTTTTCTCGTTCTTTTAGCGGCTAATAAAATTTAATAAATTAGGATGAAGTCATTTAAAAGGTTTCATAAAAAGTTCTTGGATGGCCATTTAATACTTCAACCACCCATTCATGTCTTGACAATCTTGAAGTCCTTTGTGGTTGAGGTATTGATTTCAACAAACTATTATATTCCAAGTTAATATAAAGACATAATATTTTGGAGTTATTTTTCACCAGAATCATATATCAAGCTCCTAATTGTCAAATCCATCCTACTTATCCTACAAATTAATAATTTTTGGCTAAAAATTAAATGATAACATAATTAAATAACATTTATAATTCCATCCATCCAAACATAATGTTCATAAAAAGAGAATAGTTTGAGAACCAACGATAGCATATAATCATAATAAAGTTATAGATCTAGACATAAAGATTCAAAGAACCAACGGTACTAGAAAACCAAAATAAATCATGAGACATACTAAACTAGATTGAGAACTAATCTTTCTTTAACTCATCTAATAATATCAGAAACATATATCTCCACAAATGCTTCTTTCAATAACTTCACAGCATTTGCAAAAGAAGCACCATCAATCCCATCAAGTCCTTCAAAGACCTTTAAACAAGTAAATAGTAACTTCTTGTCTTGCATACTACTTTATCCAACTACTTCCGTTGTGGCATTAGTAGGTAATATTGTGATTTGATTTGCACTCATCGTTTCCATAATTTCAATCTTCTTCTTAGCGGTTTCTCCAAAAATTGTTAAAGCATTAGCAAATGCCACTTAAGCGTTCTCTCTTGATTTCCTTTTTTGGCATCTGCACTAATTTTTTGTCTTTTTCTTTACTTGAGAACTATTTTCCTCCTGATAAAATATATTATCTTTTTCATTGTCATCACTAATAGAAGGGTTTTTAGTGGAAGGATGTTGATTTGAACCAGAAGCAGTTGTGTCTCCAAAAATGACACATAATTTATCATAATGCAAATAACATTTCTTCTTAATTTACCTTGCAAATTTATACTTCTACAAAAACATAAGTTTTATTATTAGTATATTGTAAAATAATAACCTAATAAATGAAAATAAAGTAATGCAGCTTCAAATTAGAACATACCTCACATAACTGCTTCCATTCATCTTCTATGGTAATAATTTGACTAGTAACTGAATTGTACTCTAATCTAGTCTCCATTTTCAACAAATTGGTAAAATCCTTCCATTTCCCTCTCAATTGATTAAATTTGTTCTTAAATTGGTCAGATGTGAATTCCTTTCCAAATTTGCCTTTAACTCTTCCTTAATATGTCTCCATACGGCCTTTATAAGAGTAGTTGTTTGTCTATAACATTTTTTAACTTCCTCTTCTATTAAACCTATAAAATATGATTCAATATCGAGAGGCCATATATCATTTTTTTATCTCAGACCCTCAACCACCACATCTTCAACATCTTTATTCTCACATGACATCTAATATCAAGCGACGAATTCATCAATGAGAGACGATTAAAAGGATCAATCGTGGTCCAATAACATAGAAATATCACCCTTTGATTATATATAATGATGAAACAATGAAAACGTCGAATATTACCTTCTTGCTTTTCATGATATAGTCTCTTTTCCTTTAATAGATTCATCTAAAAAATCGATATACCATAAACTCTAATAAGAAAAAAAGTTGATAACCTAAGGAGCAGTGGTACTATGGTGTTGTTGGTATTGAAAAGACGAATTGGTGCTATGACGATTGAGTGAGAGAGGTTGAAGAGGGAAGGAGAAAGGTCGTCGGGAAGTATAATAAATTTTTTAAAACAAATCGGCATTTAACTTAATTACAGCGGATAGAGAATGGAGAAACAGCTCAACAGCCTATAATTTTCTGAGCAACTTTCGAATGGACAACGTTCAATATTGAAATATTTGACAGCTAAAATGATACATGCATAGATCATGGGGCTTGGTATTTCTTTCTTTGTTTTTTTTTAATTTCCCTTTGATCATCCAGTATCCAACGCTTTCTTTGGATGTTATTACTACAGTTATGTTTTTGAATTATTTGAATTTTAATGAATTTAAATATTCATCCTATAATTATGTTTTTAAATAACGGATTAAATCCTTATTTACTTTATGAACAGACGAGACATTTCCCACTCCCTCCCTATGTGATATTCCATTCTCTTTGTGTTCTCTTTTCTTTTGTAAAGTGCATTTGCAGTGTATCATCTTTTGAATCCAAAGCTCTGTGATTCTAAAAGTGCGTGGGTATCTGTAGATTGTAATTCGGTATCTACAGGTATGTCCGAATCCTTAAGATACAATATTTAATTTCCCATCTTTGTTTGGGTGGAGATCATTTTAACAAAATTAATTTGTGCACTTATTTAAAATGGAAAAGGCCAAAAGAAGGCAAGTGTCCCATTTTACAAAACACACATAGCTTCAACTCCATCCACTTATAACCCATCCAAATCAAATCCCTTTCGTAGTTGAACCATTAAAATATATTATATATATTTCAACTTAGTAAACTAAGTAATTTTATATAGATAATGTAACATATATTATAATTAAGTAATTTATTTAGATTCTTCAATTTTTAAAAATTAGTCAATCTTGCCTTACACTAAATATATGATCTCTTTCCTTTTCCGATCCTAAATATAGGAACCAATCAATTGTTTAATTTAATTATAAATGTAAGATCTCAATCCTATTACCCCCAATTTATAATTGTTTCATCCAAGCTGCATATATAATAAGAAGATTTTTGTCAATGTGTAGTTCAAATACAATCGATTGAAGATGATGTTATAACTAAATGAACACTTTATTTTTGAAAAAGTAAATAATTTAATTAATTTTCTTAATCTTAGACCATACATTACAAGAACTAGTTAGAGTGCTCATAAAAAATGATGAGCTTCCTCAATCTATTAGATTTAGATCATCTATATCTGATTTAGGTTTTCTAAATCTATTTTTAATTTTTACGAAAAACTTATTTTAATAATGTACAATTTAAAATAAAATTAATCTCTTAACTATTATATTTTCAAATAATGATTTTCTTATAGAAAATTGGTAGTTTTTTAAAAAAAATGAAGAAGCTCATTATCATTGCGGCAAGACAAATAATACACTCAACCTTGTGCTCAACAAGAATAATGACATTTAATTTAATTACAGCGGATGGAGAATGAAGACACAGCGTTCATCCAAGGATTCATCCAACCGTATTATATTTTACATCCAAGGTCAACCTTATTCTCAACAAGCATTCATCCAAGGTCTCAATAATAATAGAGAAACATGGATAATCACTTTAATTTTACATGTTGTGCGCAGTTATGACTATATTCCTGTAATAAATAAATCTAATCGCACGTAGTTTTTTTAATGAAAAAATCTTTAATGCTTTTAGAAAATTTCGGTTATTTTCTTCTTTATTGAAATTAAAAATATAATATAGGAATTAGAATAAAAGCATTTACATGTATAAACATTTCCAAATAAGATTAATAGACACATAAATTACCTTGGCTTTTGGGATATTTTGAAAAGACAAAATATCTATCTTTTACATATAAGATATATCAATTTATCACAATATTTTTATTAGTACGGTTGAGAAGATAACATATAATATCATTTGAATTTTACTGCTTTTAAATATTCATCATATAATTATGTTTTTGAATAACTAATTAAATCCTTATTTACTTTACTTTTACCTTAATCCTTATTTACTTTATAAATATATTGTTTTAATTTAAACATACCAAATTAATTTGTTGGGGTAATGTGTTAGAAATGACAACTCGTTTTAATTTGTATCATAATATTATATAAAATTACTATCAGAAACATAATATGTAACCTGAAATTGGATTATATTACAAATTTCTATTATATTGATAAATGAGAGTGCTTGCATTAACAAGTTAATGTGTTGGAATTACATGCGAGTATCAAAATGTCAACGGTAATATTAAATCAGATTATATTCAAATAGGAATTGTAAAAACAGCCGGTCCATTAAAATTATTGAGTGATTTTATATAAACATATGACTTTCTATCTAACATAGATTACATGTCCTGCATTAAAGGTACCGTTGCAATGTCATTTCCTTAGGGGTGTTCAACATTTTCCCGTCCTGACCTTCCCGTCCCGATCCCGAGCATTCGGGACGGGAAAATCCCATCCCGAAAAAAATCGGGATCGGGAAATTTGGGGTCGGGATCGGGATCGGGAACGGTCCTTCCCGATCCCGATCCCGAATTTTCAGGAAATTTCCCTAATTTTTATATTATATATATATTTTATTTTACTTTTGTTATCTAGCTAAGTTTATATTTTTCTTGTTTTGTTTTTGGTGTCTAGCTATGTAATTATAATCATGTAACTATTTTGGTAACAAGTTTCTATTATTTTTGTTCTAATATTACATCTCAAGAGTTTTATCACACCCAAATTTATATTATGAAAAATTAAAAAAAATAAAAAAATTTCGGGAAATTCCCGATCCCGAAATTTCCCGATCCCGAAATTTCGGGATCGGGATTGAAATTCAATCCCGACCCCTTTTCGGGATCGGGATCGGGAATGGCATTTTCCGATCCCGTCCCGTGCACAACCCTACATTTCCTCAAGGGAATGAAATTGACAATTTGACACAATTTGTATTCAAAGTAAGATTTATTCACATCAATTTGACAAAACAGATAACAAATTGCCTCCCTCACAATTGAACTGAAAGAATTAAACTTCAATATATATATATTATACACTCTAAATTTATTCTCATCAATAAGGTTTTAATGACATATACAAACAAATGAAGAATGAAGATAACAAATAACATGATTATGTCTAGTGGAACGTAGTTTCTCATATTTATTTCGTGAGTGGGTTAACTTTTGTTATCAACTAATAAGCAAACTTGTACAAATGACAAAACAAGTTTTGACTATCATATTTATTTCGCACTTGATAAACCTTGAATCCATATTAGTCAGTAGTATCAGATGTCAAAGTTGCACCAAAATCATAAAGACATTTGTGACTTGTCAATGAAAGGAGGTCTCTAGGGGTTTGACTGTTGATTTCTAAACTATGACAAAATCCAAAGTATATTCTAGTATATATACATATATACAATAATAGTAAAACTTTATTCTTTTAGGCGGAGTTAGCTACATGGATTGTGCAACACCGTTAAACACTATCAAGAACCAAATCTTTGAATGTATAGTTAACTAAAAGGTCTCACTCAATCAATTAATTTGAGTTCTCTCTTTTATCCTTTTTCAAAGAACATATTGTATATATGCATATAAATACACTTTCTGCATATATTCACTAAAAGTAAAATATTTATGTCCTTGTATATTATTTAGAAATAATTCGACGGCACAATATTGAACCAACCAAATCTTGTCGGTCAAACCAATTGCCCTCATCTACTTTACCAGGACACTCACATTTAGTATATGGACAATATCGCGCGAGTTAACACCAGCTTCAAGTCCATCAAGGAGCCCTTGGACAAAGTCATAGAGGTAATCAGGGCAATCACAAACAGAAAACGCCTGCAACTACAACCATGAGGAGAACATAAATGATATTTACCGCATGCAATAACATGAACTGAGTTTTACTGAAGAAAGACGTACTCTAGCTTTCAATGAGCTCAATGATGATCCCAAAGACAGACCAGCAATTGTAACCCCACTGGAAATGAACGGAAAAAAAGATTATATGAAATCATTGTAAAGCATGACTCAACTGATCCTGCTCTTTTGAAATACAGTTCACTATTCTAATACATCTTAAATCACTTTCTCCTGGAAAATTGGCTGAAAGTCGATGCTATAAATACAAATAATGAGAGGAAGCTATGCTTACCTCTATCCTTTTAGTTTGCACCTGATTGTGCAATGAAATCCAGAACTAAAAAGTGTTGCCACGGACCTCTTGATCTATTTACTGATAGGAATGACCATCCCCATCATTTTAAAAAATATGCATTTGTCACTTGACTATGTATATATCAAGTTGAGGTTCAATAGAATATCCTAGAGAGGGATGCAATAAAAGCCTCCTAGAGCTTGTTTGACAACCAATTCTAGAACCTAGGTTTGGTTTCAAAACCTAGATTTTACCTCAAAACCGAGGTTTTGTCCTTTTTCCCAATAGCTATTTTGGTTACAAAACCTCAATTTGAAACCTAGGTTTCCTCTTTCCTACTTTTTCTTTCTTTCTCTTTCCTACTTTCCTCTTTCCTACCCAATTTTTTGCCTCGAAATCCGTAAAAGCTAATAAATTTCCAAACATAAATCACTTTTCAAAACCTAGATTTTGCCTCGGAATCTGTAAAAGCTATTTTCCAAAATCTATTCTCCAAAACCTAGGTTTTATCTCGGAATCTGTAAAAGCTATTTTCAATTTCACACCCAAACAAGCTCTTAATCTATAAAAAGATATATCAAGCAGGCAGAACTCAACCTGCCACATGCTACAACAATATCATCAAACTTAATATTGCTAGGCCCTCTTTGAATCTGCTACTCAATCTCCCGAATTGCCTGAATATAACCCCTGAATAGAGTAAATCATATCAAATATGTTAGTTTGATGGAAAATATAATGTCCAAAATTCTTGAAATAGAATGCAATGCAATTCAAAACTCTCCTCAAGCCCTCACAAATTTAGTTGAGTGAGAAAAATTAAAAACTTCTGCTCGTGGTGGTACTCATTAAACAATAAATCAGAACCAATGTATTGAAACCTAGTTCGGCCAATTGACCCAGTTGCTTAACTGGTCTAGGTTAAGCCCCTAAATCAGAAACCGTCGACCTAGTCGCTTAACTGGTGTGAATGGAGAATCAAGAAACGGCTCAACAGCCTATAATTTTCAGAGCAACTTTCGAATGGATGATGTTCGATATTGAAATATTTGACAACTACAATGATATATAGATCACGGGGCTTGGTATTTCTTTCTTTCTTTTTGCAAATTTGCCTTTGATCAGTATCCGACGCAGTGTTTGAGCAACCAACTTGGAGAAAGAGAGAGAAGAGAGGGAGAACAACAAGAAGAAGGAATAAACCAAATGAAGAGAGGAAGAGGAGAATTCAGAGGACAAAGAAAATCAATATTATTCAAATCATGAAACATACAAAATAAATGAGTTGATGTGTTGTTTATAGGCATCAACTAACCCTATAAATTAATGAATGACAGAACATTCTAGAGACTTAGAATTAAAGCAAAATCAAAATTTGAAGGTAATATTAAATCAGATTTTATTCATACTGTAATTGTAAAAACAACCAGTCCATTAAAATTATTGAGTTATTTTATATAAACATATATGACTTTCTATCTAACACAGATTACAAGTCCTGCATTAAAGGTACCGTTGCAATGTCAATTCAAGATTAGCAAATAACAAGTTTCTAATGATTTAGTGACTCCTTAAGGGAATGATGTTTACAACAGATAACAAATCATAACAATTTGACACAATTTGTATTCAAAGTAAAATTTATTCTCATCAATTTGACACAACAGATAACAAATTGCCTCCCTCACAATTGAACTGAAAGAATTAAAATTCAATATATATATATATATATATATAGTATACACTCTAAATTTGTTCTCATTAATAAGGTCTTAATGACATATACAAACAAATGAAGAATGAAGCTAACAAATAACATAGTTACGTCTAGTGGAATGAAGTAGTTTCTCATATTGAATCACAGCTAGAAAATGTCTTCATATTTACCTCTCTACATTGTTTGAAACAAACCGTCCTCCTCTCCCAATTTTTCATTGACTCCCACAGACAAAATGTTCCTTCATAGCATTCTCTTTCATCAATTGCATTTCTCTTGCTGTGGGAGGGTTGAAAAAATGCCACTTTAAATCTATAAAAGGTTTATCAGAGGGATCTACAGATTGATTAATTTTCCTAGGGTCACAAGAAATTCTTCTCATTCCGAACTCGTTTGTAAATGCTCGAGCTGCCAAAATATGACCCAACCATTCACATGTAGTATGTAATTTTCTTTTCCTATCATTCGAAGGAAAGATCCTTGAAAAACTTAAAAAATCCTCGATATAGAAATTGAAGCTGTTACCAAATATAACAACATTACTTAATCGTTCTGGTTCCCAATTTGCTTCCAGGAGGTTGTTGTACAAGTCTACATCACTGTGGCATGAAGAACATAGTTGGTTTCAGGGCTTGCCTCCTTCCATGTTCATTGATGGATAAGACTCTACAATCGAAAGATTCTAAAACTTGGATATCAATCTTAGAAAAGATGGGATCAAACACTTCTATGTCCCCAATCCAATTAAAATCCTTCTTCATCAATATCGCAAGACTGAGCTGCCACTTTGGAGATTCGTTTTCCTCATTTGAAATGCTGCCAATGCCATAAATTACCATTTGCATCTTTGACTCTGATCCCAAGACACTGCGTATGCCTTCAGAAATTGGCTGTCTTTGTACCTCCTCACGAAAATCATGATAGAATTGAGACCTCTCAAGTATATTGATAGTTATCTTCATTTTGCTCACACTACTAATTCTATCATATTCGTCAACAGTGGTGGCCGTGTTCTGTAATGTCGCCATTTAGAGTTGATTTGTTTGAGTTGTTTCTAACGAGAAGAACACACTGCGATTGTGAAACAAGGAACACATGTTATATATCAACAATCAGGAGTAATTTACATTGAAGGGAGTGCCCCCTTTATACAGGAATAACGGGCAGAAAGATATTTTTGAGATAAGAAACGCAAATGAATCTAAATAACTATGGAGGTTCTAAAAACCTCACACGTTACAACATGTTGAAAGATCATAGAATACAATAAACAGATGCAAATCAAATACATGCTTGCATAATGACCTGACTTGGAATAATCAATAAGAGAACTAGTGGAACCTCCTTCAATGTACATTAACTAGACGCTGCGCAAAACTAAGATGGTAAATCTCACACCTCGGTTAGGCTTGAGCCTTGAGCCTCCATCAATATTCAACCCATGCATAAGGAAAAGCAGGGGAGAAGAATAATGATTACAGTTAGATCCTGTAGCTACGCAATGGTGTCCAATGAGTACAGTGAATAATGATTACCATTAGTATGTTTGGTTTGTTATTAACAAGATGGGGAGAAATTATTTATACATATAACCAGAATTATAAAATACCCAAAATACCCCTTAACCCAGAAAACTCTCCACCGGTCTTTCTCCTTTGCCTCATCACTTTGCCCAAGTTTTTTAGCAAAAAAAAAAAAAACACAAAAAACCCAAAGTCGCTTTCTTTATCAGTGTGTCATAATCTCTGTATATCTTATCTGATAAGATATAACACATGCTTTAGTCTCATTTAAATCATTGTGATATATATAATATATATGTACAATATCACTTATTGAATTAAATATTGATTCAATTCATAGTATTGATCATAAAGTCTAATATATATTTCAATACATATAAATTAAATCCCTTATTAATATGTATAATATTTGATCAGTTAAATATTCTAATAAAGATCCAATGTCTAACATAAACCTAGAGACACGAGCCTTCACTTTAATTTTACATGATGTGCGCAATTATGACTTCTGACAATTTCTCTAAAAAAGAAATACAGAATAAAATATAGAAGACAAATATTCATCATATAAGATAATTTCCCTTTGATGGAAATAGAAACGGATTGGGATAGTTTGGAAAGACAAAATATCTATGTGTGTTTGGGAAGAACTTATTCCCAACGGTGCACACAAGCCAAGACAAAACTATTTCGAAATCGTAAAAACCATCTCAAAATCCGTAAAAACCAACCATCTTGAAATCCATAAAAACCATCTCGAAATTCATAAATTCTTCTTTTGAATTCCATAAATTCTTCTCAAAATCCGTAAAATCTTTTCTCCCAACAGATTCTCAAACACACGCTATATCTTTTACATATAACAATTTGCCATAATCTTTCTACAATTTATCAACAATTTGGACAGTAAACCATTTGATTCCAAAACATACCCTTCATTCCCAACTAATACCTTTAAGCCAATCAACATAAAATCACAAGTTTAACATATTACCGCCTCAACAACCACAGACTCGTGAGTGCAACCCATAGCTTATTTTTCTACCATAATCTTTGGTAAATCCTCTCGTTTCGAAAGAGCAAAGGATCTCTCTCTCTCTCTCTCACACACTCTCTCTCTCTCTCTCTCTCAGTTCTGTTTTTTTTATATATATAAAACTACGATCCCCAGTTCGGTAATCAACAGAACAAAACAACAGTGGTTACAGCCACACAACTTCACACAACAATCTCCTACATCATCCATGTTTTTATTCAGCCATTCCATGTTCAAAACCAAGTTTCAATGTTCCTAGACCCAAAATCAGAGCAGCCCGTGCTGTTTTTCCCCAAGACAATAAGCCAATACTTGAAAAATTACAGATTGAAGGAATCCACTACTTGCAAAGCTTAAATCAATTCAAGGAAGTTTTAATCTTGTTCATGGCTTGATTCAATAGGTAAAAATCTTGATTTTCCTCAATCTTAACTCAACTCTCGAAGCCTAAAATGATAGACATAGAAAAATCTGAGGGTAGAGGAAGGTTCAGGAGGCTTACCTGAACACAAATCCTTCGTTGCATGACCCGACGACGGCCTCCTCCGGCGGGACTCACGGCGTCGCACACCGAGCCTCTCGCTGCTCTGGACGAAGAAACAATTGGGACTGAAACTGATGAGGTGGGAGAGTTTGAATGCGCATGTGGGGTGCAATTACCCTTTCGCACCTCCACATTTTTTTAAAGTCATTTTCTCTCTTTCTCCTTCTTTTTTTTTAATTCCTGAGATGCAATAATATTTGCTTTGATCCAATAAATAATTTTCTCCCAAAATCTAACCTTTAATATGTAAAATAATTATTTCAGTAAATTTTGGGCAATTTACTAATTTTTCTCAAGTCTCCTTGAGATAACTTTTGGCTCAAAAATTTACTTGCACTGATCCAAAATTTTTGTAATTAACTTCCTAAAGTGTCGATTATTTTTCATATCACATTGGTCAAATTTTAGAATGTTATATTTTCCCAATAAATTTTTTACTTATATTATATTTAATTAGGTAAATAACCTTATGTATAATCCCATATAATCGATTATCTTTTAAAAACACTATTGTATATCATAGAAAATAGTAAAAATTGTTCATTTCAACATTGCTGGGTTCAACCATTTCATCGGAAGGGATAAGGGAGGACCGATTAATAAAGCTGCAACAATGATGGCCAAATGATAGGTCACGGGATTTGGGATTTTCTGGATTAAACCATTTCACCGGAAGGGATTAGGGTTTTGATTTAGTAAAAGTAAGTAACTCAAGCTCATAAAAAAACAGCCATTGGATCATTTGATCTGGAGATTAAATCATCATTTGCATAATTTTCTTGAACCGCTTGAATATTCTTCAATCAAATCGTCCGGATAGCAAGAATTGGATTTGGACTCAAAATCCAGCAAGATGATTAAAATAATATTGTTTAGAAGCAAAAGAAGAAGGAATTAGCCTCTGCACAGGGAACTTTTGAAGGGATTTTAGAGTTGTTTAAAAATAACGTGGGCCCTTTTAAATTTTGTTTTTATTATATATATATAATTGACAAAACCTATAATTACGAGAAAAAACACAGCTAAATTGATAAATACAAATGAAAAAAGAATAGTGAATTATAAAGATATAAAAATATGTAACATACATAGATCATATTATATACTCATTATATCAAATTCTCCGATCATATATAAGATTATCCTATTTTCTTCGTATGGATTTATAGTTAAATGATAATATTTTAAAGATATCACGCATGACTGCATGTGATTAAAAATAACTTGATACAATGGTTATAAAGAAGTTAACCATTGTATCAAGTTATTGTGAGGTAGGTGAAGCAGAAAGATGGGTTGATGAATATTGAGAACTCTTAACAACAGAGACAATAGAAAAGGGTTATAGTTGGATATTGGGATGTATGCATATCACAAAGGGCTTGGCAAATAAGAGAACAAGTCAATAAAGAATTCAAAAACTAAATTACATGTTATATTTTAATTACAAAATAAGTTACAGATTACTCACTCATTTGAATGGGAAAGAGTCCAGTCTCCTCCAGACTGAAAAGACACAGCGCAAAGGGGAGAGATCTCTAAATCAATTTTTGAACAATGCAAGACAAAGCTAGAGTTGGAGTCAAAAAGATGCCCCTAATTGCTGCATTAGTTATTTCTCTAAGAATCGATCGCGACATACACAGCATATGAGAAGAAATTCAGGCAATAACACATACAGAAGCCACAGTATTTTCAGCAAGAAGATAAATTCTATATATACAATTATATACATCTATAATGATTCATAGATGTATGTGTATTATATATTCCAGCAAACCACAGAGATAATGCCCATGAGTAATTTTTTTGGGTGAAATGGAAACTCGTGAGTAATTTTATTATTATTTTCAAGTATATGCTCATGAATAACATGGATATATTACATCCCAGAGAAAATAAGCATAGTGACATGAAATCATGAATGACGCCATTGCAATGTTTCATTTTGGGTACAGTTAATGGTGTAACTTGTAAAATTTAGATATTTGTGCCCGTGGAAGTAAGGAACCATGGTATATATGTTTGGAACAGATTCCATTTTGATAGGGCCTTGAATAGGCACTAATTGTTGATAGTACGTTGTCTGCCTTACCACGAAGTACAGCTGATAACAAAATACCACAATATGTGATTCAGGCAATGCAAGGGTTTTCTCTCGTCTAGAACATCTTTCCAGTGCCATCCTGTCGAGGAACAGATTCATCAACATCCATTCGACGCCAGTTCCCTACCAATGGAGCCAATTGATCGACTTTGTCATACAAGCCAAGGAGGCCACCTGTGTGGATGAAAAGGACCTGTCTCCCTTCCCACTTCTTGGGATTCTCAGACATATCTTTGAACATTCCATAAGCAGCTTTTCCGCTGACGGTGAATTAAAAAACCATACATACACTTCAGTAAATTAAATACCATTCACGTCAACATTATTTCCATCATAAAGTTTACCATTTGGCCAAAAAGAAAAACCATAGTTATGATCTTTGGAATTGTAAGTCCAAAAGATGAACAAGCATGATTTGACTCAGTTCTCAGTCTTGCTAACTAATGAGCTAATAATTGGTTCACCGTCTTAGAGGCAAATTAATTACTTTGAGGCCAATGAACCCATGACATACACATTTAAGAGATAAATACCTGTATACTGGGTCAAGAACTACGCCGGTAGCTTTAGAGATTTCTTTTACAAGTTTAAGCTCCTCCGAGGTGTTCATTGCGTAGCCAAGACCCTTGGCCTGTCAAAAACGTAAGAAATATGGTTGAATTTTTGTTTTCAATTAGTAAGCAATCTTATACAAATGACAAAGCAAGTTTTGACTATCATATTTATTTCGCACTTGATAAAACTTGAATCCGATTTCGTCAGTAGTATTGGATATCAAAGTTGCACCAAAATTAAAAAGACGCTTATGACTTGTTAATGAAAGATGGTCTCTAGGGGTTTGATTGTTGATATCTAAACTATGACAAGATCCAACTTCCTGCTGGAAAGTATATTCAGGTATAGATGCATATATTCAAGAATAGCAAAACTTTATCCCACTAGTTAGCTATTTGGATTGCGCAACACCATTGAACTCTATCAACAACCAAATTTTTGAACATATAGTTAACCAAAAGATCTCACTCAATAAATTCATTTGAGTTCTCTCTTCAATCTTCTCCTATCCTTTTTCAGAGTACATATTGTATATATGCATAGATGCATATAAATACACTCTCTGCATATATACACTAAAAGTAAAATATTTACTTTAGGTCCTCTTACATTTTTCAGAAATAATTAGACAACATAGTATTGAACCTTCCGATTTTTCTTACTGCATTTCATATTTTGTTTGGTGATATTCTCTATTTTTCCAATCACTTTTCGTATCCTCTTGATATATCTTTGTATGCACTGTAAAATCCGTCTTTGCACTTAACACGCTAGAATATTGAAAACAAGTACAACAGCATTGCCAATTTATACATCAACTTATGCTTGCTTTATGTTAAATTAATGAAGACTCATACGGACCAACAATGAAATTCATTTAATCATTTTACATCCTTTTTAAAAAAAAGCCTTTTTTTTTTCAAAAACGTAAATGAGTAAATATAGAAGTTTCCATAAGTGTAAATTGTTGCCCCTTGAACACCATAACAATCAGGGCAAAAAACTCCAGCAGGAAGGCCAAGAAATATCATGTCTACATTTGGACAATAGAACCAATCAAATCTTGTCAATCAAACAAATTGACCTCTTCTACTTTACCAGGACACTCACATTTAGTATATGGACAATATCGCGTGAGTTAACACCAGCTTCAAGTCCATCAAGGAGCCCTTGGACAAAATCATAGAAGTAATCAGGGCTATCACAAACAGAGAATGCGTGCACCTGCAACCATGAGGAGAACATAAATGATATTTACTGCATGCTATAATAACATGAACTAAGAGTTTTACTAAAGAAAGACGTACTCTAGCTTTCAATGAGCTCAATGATGATCCCAAAGACAGACCAGCAATTGTACCCCCACTGGAAATGAACAAAAAAGATTAGATGAAATCATTGTAAAGCATGACTCGACAGATCCTGCTCTTTTGAAATACAGTTCACTATTCTAATACATCTTAAATCACTTTCTCCTGGAAATTTGGCTGAAAGTGGATGCTATAAATACAAATAATTAGAGGACGCTAAACTTACCTCTATCCTTTTACTTTGCACCTAATTGTGCAATGCAATCATGAACTAAAAAATGTTGCAACAGACCTCTTGATCTATTTACTGATAGGAATGAACATCCCCATCATTTTAAAAAATATGCATTCGTCACTTGACTAGATATATCAAGTTGAGGCTCAATAGAATATCCTAGAGGGATGTAATAAAAGCCTCTTAATCTATAAAAAGATATATCAAGCAAGCAGAACTCAACCTGCCACATGCTACAACAATATCATCAAACTTAATACTGCTAGGTTCTCTTTGAATCTGCAGCTCAATCTCCCGAACTGCCTGAATATAACCCCTGAATAGTGTAAATCATATCAAATGTGTTAGTTTGATAGACAATATAATGTCCAAAATTCTGGAAATAGAACACAATGCAATTCAAAACTCTCCTCAAGCCCTCACAAATTTAATTGAGTGAGAAACATTAACAACTTTTGTTCCTGGTGGTACTCATTAAACAATAAATCAGAACCAGTATATTGAAACCTAGATCGGCCAACTGACCCAGAAACCGATGACTCATTCGCTTAATTGGTCCGGTTAAGCCCCTAAATCAAAGTGTCTTTGACCTGGGGCAACCCGGCCATAACCCAAGCAACCTAAGGCAACCAGGGTAATTAAAAGAATTTTTGAAATTTTTATTTTTAGTTTTAATGAACTTATACTACCATTAATTGGATTTATTGTTTTAGTTTGTCACCGTTTTGAGGATTTCTTACCTTTATTTTTTGAATTACTAAATCAGACTTCCATTAACTCTTAGTTACTGTGTTTTAGTGGCCCATTATTTTGTTACTTTGTAACTTTTGAAGAACTATAAAAATAAATATATGTTCTCAAGGTTATATTTTATTATTGTCACAATTGTGTGAAAAATATATGTATCAAAAAAAATTATGTCTTGTGTGATCCTTTTTATTTAAGTATTATTATATTAACTTGTTCCTAATCAAATATAAGTATTTTAATTAAATTATATTATTTTGATATGACCAGTTTGATCCAAGGTTGACTCTAATTCGACCCACTGACTTAATCGGTTCAGATAACAGTCCGGGTTTTAATAACTTGATTAGAACAAAAATGACATTTGTTTGCATATCTCAATTGCCGATTCAAGTGCCACCCCAAATCATGTTAAGTCAACTCCTTACCAAGTTGGCCGGCTATAAACCTATGCAGTGTAATTGAAACCACACAGCATAATGGGATTGATGTGAGATTTTGTATTTCAAAAAGACTTGAAGTTGCAAATGCTCCATTTCAATGATATTGGTTAATGGAGAATAAGCTTCACATTATGAAGATGCTTTCATCATCTGCATAGACATTAAGAACTAGTTTGTCTAAAGTTTAGACTCTAAACTTTTAAAATAAGTGATTTTCAAATGGTTTAGAGATTTTATAAAAGTCCTAAATTACTTTGGTTATGGTCACAATCATAAAAATGAGTTTCAATGATGGAACTTCTATTAGGGACAGAGGGAGTATTACACACATAATAAAAACTTGCATAGACCAAACAAGTTATTTATTGTACAGAAGGTACTCTTATGAACAAATATTAAATTTTCCTTTACATAATGAATAAATTGTAATCTAAAAATGAAATATGGTCAATATAATTGGTTCTGTGTACTAAAATATTGTTCATTGAAATATAGAAATTAAGGAAATTGGTGCAAATGAAGAAAAGGGGAAAAGACAATAAAGTTATAGTCTCACCAGGTTCCTAGAGAGTTTGATCCTCCCACAGGAATAGCATATGGTCTCCTCCCTTCCTTTATCAACTTTTCTTTTAGGACATTGACGAGTGTCTAAGGAAACAACAAATTATTCAGTAATCAACAAAAATCAAAATATTTTGACCAAAAACACAAATATCAAAGCGTAGCAATGAAGATGACTCCAAAAAAATATATTCCAATAGGCATAACTTGCTACATATATGGATCACAAATCAATCCACAGAAATGAATTGATCTTCACTAGTTGATAAAGGGATATCAATCTCTATCCACCTTCAGTAAGTACAAAACCAATGGTCATTGAATAGAAACCAATTTCCTTTTTTTTTTCTTTCATTTATGGAATACAAACTGGTGGTGAAATGCAATGCTAATAGAATTCAGAGCAGTGCATGGCATATGAACAGAAAGCATTTGACAATACCATTGAAATAAATGATATTTGTGAAGCAGGTTTCCGTGTCTAGACAATATCAGCTTTCAGTGTCTAGATGATACAATTCTCTAAAAAAAAGTTATGCTAAAGCAGGTGAGTACAAACAAACAGCGTCAGCTGCAGTGAAGTGCACGAAGAAATTCTTTCTTAATTCTTCTCCAACAAAAAAAAAATCAAGGGGGCAGTTTTTTATTGAAAATAATGATGCTGACTCAGTCCAAAGCGACAACATGTAATTCATGAATTACAACTGTAAAAAAAAATAGTTGATATCAAACAGCCAATATATTCTCACCACAGCACCAATTTTTGAATATTCTTCTTTGGATATAAGTTCAATGTGAGCTCCTGCCAAGCGCTCAACCAGAAGGTTGCCAGTCAATCCAGGATCTTGGTCAGCAAGTAGCTACAAATAGATAAAGACTTGTAAATATAATATTAAAGATCTCTATCAAACAGTATCAGATTATTAGAGCAAAATGTTGTTGAGATGCATGAAAGAAGGAAAAAAAATGTTAACCTTAGAAATGCGCAGTATGAGATAACAGTCAAGATTTAAATACTTTGCAGCAACAGCAGTTGCACGGCAGTGATTGCTTTGGATGCCTCCAATTGTAATAATGCAATCTGCACCTTGTGCTACGGCATCTGCCATCAAGAATTCCAATTTCCTGACCTTGTTTCCACTCAATTGCATTCCTGTAAGGTCATCTCGCTATATCGGAAATTTTTGGCAGTCAGTAAAAAGACTGAACGGAGGCAAGAAAATACATCCACATTGAACATCTATCCAAGCGAATGAATATATACAATATACTCAGAAACAGTTAAAATACATCATATGAACAAAGTAAACTCAAATGAGGTTCTAACATCTGATCCATCGGATTTTGCCATTAAAATTATTACATCAAGGTATTATACAAAATGGTAAACAAAACAGGCTTATTAACAAACAACCCCGGACACCATATTCTTAAACCATTTCGCCAAAATGATCTATAGAAGTTTTTGCTTACATCCTCTTCTCTGAATGAAAGCAACAGCAATAACCAACAGTTCAAATAACACAAACCTAACAAATTAATACCTTGAGCCACACCTCCGTGCCGCTAGGCAAATTAGGCAGATTCCACTTGTGAATTGGAGTGGGTAGCTAATACCAAGGAAAGAAATTGCAGTTATTTTAGTATACCTTCAAATTGAAGAAATTAAATTTTCTTGCGCGACCTAAGAAACCAAACAGGAATGAAGTAAGAATTCAGAAACAGAGAGATTGAGTTAATTAGTTTACCTGGGCAAGGGAGAAGATATGCGAAGGTAAGGGATTGAGATGGGAGGCCCAGGAAGGAGGCGAGTAAGTCTTCTTGGTGAGGAAGTCAAAGCCGGATGAACGGAAAGACTCGTCTGTGTCTGTGGTGCCGGTAATGGCATTGGCATTGAATTTACCGTCCATTTTCTGAAGAAATTTTGCGTTGCCGAACTTGAGAGAAGGGGAATGTAACAGGGGAAGACTCTGGGGACTCAATCTGGGACGAATAAGAGGGTTGGGAAGATGAAGGCAGTAGGGGCAGCGAGTGTACACCATCTCATTCCATGCTCAAGTGAGTCAACGGACTATGAACCTGGACTGTAATGTAATAGATGTTCCTTGCCTCGATTTGGTTGCCCGTTTGTGGCAAATGCCCAGGATCGTTTTTCTTCAGCTTTTCTCATCTGGGTAAAAAGGAAACAGGGAAAATCCCAAAAAAATTAATAATCCTAAAAAGTTGCATGAATTACTGACGCTGAGCAAATAACTCGAAACCCGATGAATTCACCTAGTCTGGTACAGTGTTTGCCCATTTGGGTCCTCTAAAAAAGCAGCCCTTAATGGGTGAGCTAATAGGATAAATAGGACGGGTTACGGGCACACCCTCAAGCTAGTTGTGCCTGTCTATTTATGTTTATACATCTTATGTGTATAGTTTTTTTTATATATCTTTAGTTTTTCATCCAAAGACTATAAGCATGTTTAGCAAGTTTGGCACATGGGTCATGGTTTGATTCCTAGCTGCACCAATAATGTGAGTATATTTTTTATATCAAGTTATTTTTTATATACCTTTCTTTTGACGATCGCCAAAAGCTTCCTAAGTCCTAACCAACGTTTGGTAACTCGGACCGGACTAGTCAAGTCAAGCCAGAAACTAATGACTCGGCCGAAAATCCCGTCACAATGAGGGGCTGAACCGGGTCATGGTGACTCGGTCCAACTCGGACTAACTCGTCATAACCCGGTAGTAACTCGGTCGACCCGCCGAGTTATGGGGTCGACCGAGTTACTTTTTTTGTTAAAAAAAACAAGCAATGGACACAGAGAGAGAAGGGTGTCACATAGAGATGGAAGAGAGCGGATGACGGCGAGGGAGATGATTGTTTCAATCTTGCTACCGCCTTCGTGGAGGTCGGAGAGGGAGATGGGAGGAAGGAAAGTGGAAGGCCATGGAAGATTATTCTTTGGGGCTTAGAGGGAGGGCCATTGGTGGGATAATGAAGGCGATGCCGAGATCGTGAACGAGAAGGAGTGGGAGAGAGGATAAGTCGTGAATAAGAAAGAGTGGGACTCTGGTAGTGAGGCTAAAGTCGTGAACAAGAAGGAGGAAGGGGAGTGAAGATGAAGAATTGCTATGTGACGATGAAGAAAGAGAATGTGTGAGAGTGAACTGGTGCAATTGCAGAGATTTAATGACTGAAAACTGGAAAATGTTGAGTCCTGATGTTTAATGCATGGCAGTCATTTAATTCGTGGCCACCGATTTGAGAGGGATACATTATGATTGGATATGCCATCTCAAACTTAATGCGTGGATAAGTGTTGAGTCCTAACAAGAAACTGAGCAATCGCTTCAAAGTTTTTATTGTTTCGATGCAAATTGGCAGAAAGTATTCATTTATCACCATCAATGAGTAACTATTTGCTTTTACCTTGGCAAAAAAAACTATTTGCTTTTACTTTTTCCCCGTTGCTTATTATACCTCAAACAAAGTCGCGCTCCCCACTTCTTGGCTTCTTCTTCCTAGCTTTCTATTACATATATTTTATTTATCATTTGTTCATTTTAATTAATACTTATAATTTTTATGGTAATATTTTATCCAATGTTACAATATGTTTTTAATTTTTATTTCTTATCGGTCTGATCCCAGTTTAACTTCGGTTTAACCCAATAACCCTTAACCCACTGTCTTATTCAGTTCAATGACCAATCCGGTTTCTGTACCTTGGTCCTAACCTCTACTGCCCTCCTTCACTGTTAAATCCCTTCTTTCCACAGCCTCCTCCTTCTCATTGCTACCGACGACAACACCACCTCGTCTTCACCATACCCTTCCCTCTTTCAGCCACCTCGTCTCTGCACTTGGCAGCGAAGTGTCACATGGGTGAGTGACAGAGAGAGGGTGACAATTGGGTGAGCGTCAGAGAGAGGGGCGACGACTGGGTGACGAAGCATCACATAAGTGAACACGACTTGGCACGATTTTTTGAGCGACGGAGAGAGGGAATCGACAGCATATCAGCGGCCTCCCTCAGTCCTTCAACTTTCATCGCAGATCGACAGAGAGGCAAACTGATCGCTCTTTCTTTTTTTTTTTCCTTCATCTGCATCCATCTTCTTCCATTTTCTATTTTTTGATGGTGGTTTATGATTTTTTTCTTGCATTTTCTATTCTCTGATGCTGGTTACTTGAGGCTTGTTGCATTTTTTTTTTTCAATTCAATCCTTCCTTCTTTGAACCATATTCTCTTATGTGAAATTTTTTTTATTTTTCCCCTTCAATTCGTGTTTTAGCCTCAGGTAGGCATGTTTTGGAGAATATGGCTGTTTACCCGTCTGAACCCCTCCGAGTTTTGGTTAACCCATTTATTGCATTCTAAAATGGGGTTCCTACCGGGTTACGAACTAACTTGAACCTAGTCGATATTAAATGAGTAGGTTACAAGTTAACCATTGGGCCAGTCCGTCTCACCCTTTGTTTTGCCCTATGAATAACTAAAAAAAACAAAGAGAGGAGAAAAGATAAGAATTTGGGATTTCAAAAGTGGGTTGAAATGATCAAATTGAATGACAATTTTTTGAAATTTAGTTACAAATTTTGTAAAGATTTTGACAACATGTTCACTTGGATGCGGATACCTCTATTCTAAGTTAGTTGACAATATTACTTAACATAATAACCATTTTTTAAACAAAAGTGACAATTTCGATAATAATTTTTATCACATCTTCGCTTGGGTGCTGAATTCTAATTTGATTGATAATAATATTTCACAAATTGACAACTGTTTAAGGCAACTTCTGTGATATATCATTTTAGTTAAGATCAGCTTGATCTTTTTCCTTAAATTTTGAGATATCATATTCTTACCTTTTACTACATATATCCTTTTGCATATTCATCTCACCTTTTGGGATTTTTGAATTCAATAGGTATTTTTTTGGGGATTTTCTTAAGGAAATATATTTGAAAATGCAACCCATATTATTAAGTCTCATAATATTTATGAAATAAGGAGTAATTAATTATGAATTAATTTGAGACTATATGACCAATATTTCTTGTTTAATGTATTTTAATATAAGAGAGTTAATACGTAATAAGCAAAAAATAACTATATCAATAAAGTTAAATATATCATTGAATAAAATTACATTTTTCATATACATTTTCATTTATATATAAGTTGCACACTGAAATATGGTAGTGGCTTAAAAATTCACTTATATTATTGTAAATTAAATGTAAATATACAAAGAGAATAGAAATTCTATTCACTTTTTGAATGTTATATATATTATGTACAAAGCCCTATTTATATGTCACTAAGAGTGACCTCCAAAGGTCATAGGCAATGAATAGTACAAATATGGATGAATATACATTGTGACTTTTTGTACATTAAATAACTCTTTAGTTCTTAGTAGCAATTCATGTACAGTATTTATGGTTGAGAAAGTCAAGAGTCTATAGATATCCACTCTTTTAATATATTTATAACAACTTATTTAAAATATCCAGCCAACCTTGTAAAAAAAATATTGAGCTTAGAGCCCACACGTTGAGGTTCCTACCCATTAGAGATGGTCCTTCCTAACACTTTATGCCTCGTTTGGTATGCGGAATTGATTTTGATAGAATTAGAAGTGGAACTAGAAGTGAGATTAAAAGTATGTTTGGTATGCTAGAAGGAGTGAAGTATTATTTTAATCTAATGTTTATATTTATAATGAAAAATACTAATATACCCTTGCCAAAACAAAACATTCTGCAGAGCTACAGTACTCACCCTCCACCCTCAACAGAAACTGAAATGGAGGAGACGGCGTCATGGGTTTTTGGCGTTGTGGATGATGACAGAGACAGTGTCGTCGGGGGCGGCATCGCGTTAGGAGTCATCATCGTGGGTGAAGAGACGGCGTCACGGGTTTTTGGCGTTATGGGTTATGAGGGAGACGGCGTCGTCGGGCGCGACATTGTTGTGGTCGATGGCAGCATGGGTTTTTGGCTGTGAACGAAGGAGATGGACGCTTCTATACCAGTTCCAGGAGATGGACGCATAATGGGTATTTGGGTTTTTTGTCGGCGGTGTTGTGGGTTCTCTCCAGAAATGGTCGTGGATTTTTCATTGTCGGCGTTGTGGGTTTTCGTCGGCGGCGTCGTGGGTTTCCGTCAGTGGCGTCGTGGGTTTTTCGTCAGCGGCATTGTGGGTTTTTGGTCGGCGTCGTCGTGTGGATGAAATGGTAATAGATAAATAACCGATGGCATAATGGTCCAGAAATCTCATTTCTATGGAAGTGAAATGAGTTCCATGGGTTTACTTATGGAAGTGAAATGGGTTCTATGAAAGTGAAATGAATTCTATGGAAATGACTTTTAACGTAACAAACACTCAGATTCATGGAATCTGATTCCATTTCGACTTCCCACCTATCAATTTAAAGGTACCAAACGGGGTGTTACAATATGGCGGTCAAAATCTTTGAAGGAAAAAAACGTTATGAAAAATCATCTTTTTAAAAAGTAGATTCCAGAAGGCACTTTTAGAAAAATCACTTCAAAGGTTGAAATAGCCCATTTTCTAAAAGTTCAAATTAATAACCCATCCTCCGAAATAAAATAAATCAACTATTTTTTAAGTTTTTATTCATAAAACAATCCAATGGTTTAAATAAATAGGTAGTAAAAAGCGACTTAAGTAACAAAGGGCGTCCATTTTTAAGCTTTATCCATTTTGGTGAAGTTGTTTGCCTATCAAGAAGCGGGTATCTATTTGATCAATTCAGAGATGGAGTATTTTTTGCTGTGTCAATATGTATGGTGTTGTTGGGTCATCATGTTCATAAGCATTTCTTCTCTAACTTCATGGAGATTGAGTTCGAAATGGGCGATTTCTTGCTCCCTCGTCATAATCAGAATTTGCACCATCTAATTTCTAAGATGATCAGGTAGCAACAAAGTGACCAACTTCAAGTCCAAGTTGGTAAGCAATGTGAAAATGATACACTTTGTCTAATTGATATATTGTGATCTTGTCATGTCAACTTTGACTATGGAAAAAAATAAAAAAAAGAATATCAAAATATGATTGAACGAGAAGAGAGCATGATTGCTAGAGACCAAACAGAAATTTGCTCAATGAAATATTAACAACATTTGTATCAGTGACTGTGTGGTGTAGAATCTAAAATGCTGAAGCTCCACCTCTTGACTTGCCCATCAATACGTCCTTGGCTTCATATAATATTCGAGGCAAGGTAATGGCTCCCACCAGCATCAGGATGATTAGCCATCATCACTCTCCTGTCAGCCTCCTTAATCTTCTCCATCACTGTAGCTTCCCTGAAAGTGCTAATTAATTTCAGCTGCAATGGCAGTTGGCTCTGGATATATATATAGTTAAAAAAACCGGTTCATCATTTTTCGAGGAAAAATCTGCTTTAGAAATCATTATACAAGCGACTAGCTCATTATACATATAGGGCTGGCAAATTGTGCAATGCCATAGCATAAATGACATGGAATCAGAATTTGTGACAAATTAAGTTAACTACTGCCCCAGGAAAAAGTGCACATTATATAGTTAAGTTACTAAGAGGGTTAATATGAACAGGCTATGCAGATGAAGATATACCTGACTCCAAGAATTAATGCCGCCTCTCGTTTAGTCATAACCTTCTCAAAACCACCAGGATAAAATCTTGGGACCCGTGGAATTTCAGGGCGAGCTTTGAGCGCTTGCTATTTCCTAATCAAATGTCTTCCCCCCAAGGCAGCAGCAGCCACACTAGTACCCAGAACCAAAGGAGATGCCTACAGAAGTGGCAGAGTGTGCGTGCGTGCGTTAGGTTATTCATAAAAACACATGGATGGTAAAATACACAATGCTATAACTGAGCAAAAAGGTGACAAGATCCATGCAAAAGGAATAGTTAAGATCTTGTACCTTTTTAAAAAACAAAATTAAGGGAAGTCAAGTAAATTCTTAGTTCCAGATGGCCATTATGCAAAAGTCCTGCTTAAAGAACAAGCCCCTATGATTCCTGCTTCATTGACATATTCATTTGGTAATTGCAGAAAGGAATAAACTAAGGCAGCCAAGATAAACAATATTTGTCTTAAATCGAAGTTTCCTATTAGAGATAGGTGTAGCTCAAAGCATAAAATTTGAATCAATGATGATGCCCAAAACTTGAACAGTTCGATATAGCACCCAGGAAAGCAAACAAGTTCCATCAGTATAATTACTATTTATGCCAAAGAAAAGACTGACAGATGTCAATATAGCACGCCATTTGCACATCAGAATGTTGCTGAAACACTAATATTATGGTTCTGAATAACTACAAGCTCCGTAGTTCATGAAAGGGGACAAGGATCTCAGTTTTTCCATAAGGGAAAATAAGATTTAGAGCATAGTGTGAGTGAAGGGGAAATATGTTCTTAATTAAACCCAATAAACAGTATGAAAATGTTTAACAATTTATTGTCAGAACGGTA
>JANTPZ010004218.1:0-52162 GCA_025593235.1 Vachellia pachyceras
TTGAAAGTGTTGACAATACTCGAGTTCTTGATTTCAATACTCGAGTATTGGAGGTTAAAAATGTTTCTGAAATCCAACACTTTAAGTGAAAACTCAAGTATTAAGATGAAGTGTTGCAAACACTCGAGTGATTATTTTGAATACTCGAGTATTGGTGTTAAAATGTGTTTTGAAAGAATACTCCCATATGAAACTCGAGTATTGGTGTTGAAGTATTGGTAACACTCGATTATTGTGTTGCAATACTCGAGTATCGGGTTTTATTTTTCAATGGAAAACTCAACACTTGAAGCAGAACACTCGAGTTACAAATGGAAGTATTTACAACACTCGAGTATTAAGGTTGAATACTCAAGTATTGAGTCTAAACGCTTGAACTTGAAGTGAAACACTTGTGTTGTGGAGGAAGTGTTGACAACACTCGAGTGCTGATTCTCAACACTCGAGTATCGGGCAAAAGTTTTCAAATGAGAGACAACACTTCAAGCACAACAATCGAGTATTAGGTGAAAGTGTTGACAACACTCGAGTATTGATTTCTGAATACTCAAAATCGAGCTACTTCTTCTCAAAAACTCAACACTTCCATCTAAACACTCAAGTAATGGACAACACTCAAGTGTTAAGTTTTCAACACTCGAGTATTGAGAGATATCAAATGATTTCACTTCTATTTTTCTTCTGAACACTCGAGTATCAACTGAAAGTATTCTCAACACTCGAGTACAATAATTTCAACACTCGAGTATTCATATCAAATTTCAAATTCTTCTCCAATACTCTCAGTCAACACTCGAGCAACTTCAAAAGTATTTGCAAAACTTGAGCATTAACACAAAACACTCGAGTATCACTTCACCAAATTCAAAACACTTGACTAAAACTCGAGTATTATAATCAAACACTCGAGTATATTTTCTCAACAGCTATTTTCTCTCTCTGACAGCTTTTCACCTGCTCCGTATCTTTCCTTATTCATGTATAACAACTTTTGAACTTAACCTACCCTCATAAATGCTGAAATGCAGGATCATAGGTAGAGAGAAACACTGTACCAACAGACAGATAGCATGAATCAAGCCTCCGTCATCCACGCTACTCAGAAAGCATTAATTGCAGCATTAATGACAAAGACCAAGAGTTGGTGGATGAGAGTAACGGACAATAAACTCTATCTAACAGAAATTTCATTTCTCTCATCTATAAAAGCTCCAAGCATTCATTGCAGAAACAACAATCTTTACGAGCATTAAAGTCATTCATCTGTTTCTCTGTGAAATTATTCAATTCTCACTCCGAACTTCATTGATTGCTATCTACTCTTTAAGAGAGATTCTTTGAGCAAAATCTTCTGTAAATCTGTGAGTTAATCCAAGGTTGGGACCTTGAATTTATTGGGTTGAGATTTGGTCAGAAAGCAAAAGAAAAACAGAGAGTGTGAGACTCTGTTTCATTACGTATAGTAAGGAGGAGTGTGAATCTCCAGTGTAAAGGCTGTTGTGCATGACTTATTTGGATTAGTGGATTACAAAGCTCAAAGGTGCTCTGGGGACTGGACGTAGGTCAGAAGGACCGAACCAGGATAATTTCTCTTGTTCATCTTCTCCTTTATCTCTCAATGACATTGCTTTAAATTTGATTTTAATTTCTAAGATTTTAATCTGACCAATTCACCCCCTCTTGGTCTTATCCTGCACTGACACTCTTCCCTATGCATATAAAGTTTTTCATCTTCTAGTGCATCCAGATGTGCGTTCTATGGCTTTTTTTTTTCTTTTTCTTTTAATCTTTTCTTTAATTCTTGATTTTGTATGATTTTCCAAGATTATCTCTTTTCATAAATTTCCTTAAAAATATCAAGATAATAAAATAAGAGGAAACAAAATAAAATAAACATAAAGACTAATAAAAGCTTTTAAATTATGGAAATTTATTCTGAGGTCCCAAATAAGAAACTTATTTAAGGAATGATCCCATTGATTAAAATATTTATTCTGAGGTCTTGTTGACAACATGAGGTCCTTGTATTGACAGCATAATGCGCTGGTGTTGACAATACCTCATGCTGTCAATGGGACCTCTCATTAAATATTTTCAACCATAGGACCATTCCTTAAATAAGTTGCTTATTTGGGACCTGAGACTAAATTTCCCTTTAAATTATTATCTGCTTTGATTTTATGAATCCCTAAGATAATGCATATATTTGCTATTTTGAACTCAAAATCTTTTCAAATAATGAATCCCTAAGATAATGCATTATCGGATAGATTTTCTCATTTTAAACTTAGAATCTTTTTAAATTTATATTGATAACTTTCCAAATATCTCAAAAATGTATCTCAAATATACTAAAAATTGGAGAATTATCACACCCCCCACTTGCATCAAATATTGTCCTCAAGATTTCAAATTTACGATAATCAATGAAGATTATGGAAGCAAGATTTTAAAGCAAAGATGACAAGATATGAGGTAACTCAAACTTTCAAGGATTTCGTTTTCATAGAAATCTTTTGTATCTTCTAGAAATGGTCGATACAAGTCAAATCCTTAGTTAAAGACAAATAACTATAGAACATCCCTCACTAGTCAGGTGTTTGCACTCTTCTCTCACTATCCTTAAGGGTTTGTGTTTCACTCATTTCCACTCAAAGTAGTTCATCTACTATAGGCTTGTTTATCATCTCAATCTTCACTATATTGTCTCATTACATACACAAATACAAAGGACTTTTGCAAGGTTGTAATGCATAAGGTGGGATAATGAAAGGAAATAGATGAAAGAGGGATATTTCAATCAGTGCCAAGTATTTTAATAAGAATGAAGGAATATTGTTTTTTTATTCTTTCACTCCATTTTCTATAGTATAATACCAAGCACTTATTGATGTAAAGGACATGTGGAAATAAATAGGGAAAAATTGCATCAAATCAAACAAATGGACTATTGGATGTAAATTTTTTTTTTGGGACAAAAGGTTTAGGTATAAATGGGTTATGTAAATGATTCACATGACAAGGTTAGACATTTGGCCAACTGGGTATGAAAATGAATGCCTAAATCATCTTCATGCATGCAACAAGAACTCTAAGTTTCAAAAGAGATTCAAGACAAGTTCTAGAGACAAAACCACAATAAGTGTACTCCCTCTTGAAAGCAATGGATTTGAAGGCTCAAATTTCCTCACTATGGTTATATTTTTGACACCCTAAAGTCACTTACCCAAGCCTAATTCTTTGTCTCTTCACTAACACCCAGCAATGACTTCTCCTCAAGCTATTACCCTTCAATTTCAGCATTATTTACAAACCTGGGAGAGAGAATGTTAGGGCAGATGCTCTTTCTTGACGCCCACAACATGTGGATTTCTTTCACTTAGTAATGCTACTCCCTCTGGATTTGTTAAATCTTGAAGAAGCGTTGTGGTAAGACCCATTTATTGCTCATATTATGGCTAACTTCCAGGAGAACCCTCACTCTCTTCCAAATTATCACTTGTGAGATCATAAGCTCTTTTTCCAAGGGTGCCTTATTATACCTAGGAGCTCACCCATCCGGCCAGGCTTATTGAAGAATCACATCTAACTCCATCTGGATGCCATGGTGGGTTCTTAAAAACTTTTAAGCGCTTATGATGAATGTTCAACTAGCCTCAAATGAAGTCAGACGTCAAAACTTTCATTCAGCAGTGTTATGTTTGCCAACAAAATAAATATGAAACCCTTTCTCCAGCTTGGTTGTTGCAGCCAATTCCTGTTACATAAAGAGTGTGTGAGGACATTTTGCTGGATTTCATTGTTGGACCCCCAAATCTACGGCCTATGATACTATCCTAGTGGTAGTAGATAGATTGAGCAAATATTGTCACTTTGTTCCTCTATGTTATCCATATACCGTAGCATCAGTCGTAGAACGGTTTTGCACGAATATTGTCCGCTTGCATGGTATACCACGCTCCATAATATCATATAGGGATATTCTTTTCTTGAGCTCCTTCTGGCAAGAACTATTCAAGCTAGGCCAAACTCATTTACGGATGAGTACCTCCTACCATCCCCAGACGGACGGCCAAACGGAAGTTGTCAACTGATCGTTGGAGGCATATCTAAGATGCTTTGCTCACAAATAACCACTACCTGGTGCAAATTTTTATGTTGGGCCAAATATTCCTTCAATATAGGTTATCATACGTCCACCAATACCGCTCCATTTAAAATTGTGTATGGATGAGATCTTCCTCCACTTCACCCTTTCGTTCAAGGAGAAACACAGATTGCAGACTAGCAGAGCAATTGGAAATGCGAGATGATATGCTACGCCTTTTGAGGGATAATCTTAAGAAAACTCAGGACCATATGAAATCTTATGCTGACCAACATCGTCTGGAGCTCACCTTCAAAGTTGGGGATGCTGCCTTCCTCAGCATCCAACCTTTCAGGAAAAAATCCTTATCATGCTGCAACTTCACTAAACTATCACCGAGATTTTTTAGTCTTTGCACTATCAAGAAGAAGGTTGAACCTGTTGCTTATGAACTAGACCTACCCTAGGATGCCAAAGTCCACCCAATATTCCATGTTTCCTTATTGCGTCCTACATATGGCATTACTTCATCCAACCCTCAAGCATCACTTCCCGTTTCAGAGGAGTTTAAGCTACTATTAGAACTAGATCAGGTGTTGTCCCATTATTGGAAGGACCCCATCTGGAACTCTTAATCTAGTGGAAGAATAGACCAATAGAGGAATCAAGATGGAAGGAATATGATCTCATTCAACAACAGTATCCATCTTTTCGCCTTGAGGACAAGTCGGCTTTCCAAGGGGGGAGTAATGATAAGTATCACATAACCTATCAGAGGAGAGCTAAGCGTTTGAATTGGTTAAGGCAGTTGTTTTATTTTAAATTATTGTTATCAGTTTGTTAGCATAGAATAAGGCTATTAGTCAGCCACTAATTTGTTATCTCCATAAATTTAGGAAACTTAGGTTGAGTCAGTTGTAATTAGTTACTTATAAATATCTTAACCCTCTCAAAGTTGGGATATAGAATAATAATCCAGTATTTTCATTTCAAAGATTCTCTTGGGCTCTTATTTCACTCTAACATCGAGATTCTTACTGTTGAAAGTGAGTAGGAGAGTTTGTGTTTACTTACCAGGTACCAGCGCCATAACAATTTCCTTCTCCCTATGGTAAGGCCAGATCTATGAATTTCAAAAAGGAAAAGGAAAATAGAAAATAATGCAGAAAATAAATTTAAAAGAGGTTAAGGCAAGAATCTCGCCCTTCACACTCTGATAACCCTTGGCGAATCTCTGAAAATATAATTGAAATAATGCAATACTCAATGTTTTATTCCTTTGGCCTAAGGGCCTATTTATAATAGCAGAGTACAACTTGAAAAGATAAAAAGATAAATTGAAAAGATATATATAATTCCTAAAGATAAACTATAAAGATAAAAAAAAATATATCTAATTCCTAAAGGATAATATGTATCTATAAACTGAAATAAACAATATTTAAATCCTAATGAATATAGTCTTAGGGAGATTTAGCCTTAGGTCTCAAATAAGCAAGTTATTTAATGAATGGTCCCATGGATGAAAATATTTAATGATAGGTTCCATTGACAACATGAGGTGTTGTCAACACAGCGCATGACATGCCACGAGTAGAGGAACACACTGCGACACAAATGATGACACAAACATTACTACGTCCACCAATTACAAGAAGGCCACCGAGCAGGCCTAAACGAGCAAGGATTGAATCTTAGTTTCAAGACAAACGGGTTTATCATTGCGGAAGGTGCAATGAGGCTAGTCATGGTGCTAGGACTTGTAAGAATCCCAACCCAAGTTGAGTAATGCTCATAGTACGTAGTTAGGCTTTTTTTTGTTAACATTTGCTAACCACATAATATTTTTGCTGTTGGCGTAGCAAAATGTAAGTATGTAATGTAAATGCCATAAGAATGGTAAATGAAGGTTGGATACGTTGATACTCACATGGTCTCATATCCAATCATCATTTATCCAAGTTACAATGTCGATGTAAATTATGTTTTCACCTGTATACATCAATATATGTAAAAATTGTATGTGAAGTTATCATATTATGCTTGGGTCATTATCATTATTTTCACTGTTTTGCACATGGTGTTGTTATTAGCAACACACGCTGTTGTCATGACCAATGAATGTTGTTGTCAATATAAGAACCTCATGTTGTCAATGCCAACGCATGGTGTTGTTAATAACAGGACCTCATGTTGTCAACATCAGCTCATGGTGTTGTCATTAGCAGCGCATTGTGTTGTCATTAGCAGCGCATGATGTTGTCATTAACATCACATACTGTTGGCATGACCAGCGCATGTTAACACCAGCGTATGGTGTTGTCAATAATAGAACCTCATGTTGTCAACATCCACACATGGTGTTGTCATTAGCAACCCAGTGTTGCATTATTAGCGCATAGTGTTGTCAATATAAGAATTTCATGTTGTCAACACCAACGCATGGTATTGTTTATAACAGGACCTTATATTGTTAACACCAGACTGTTGTCATTATCAAAAACAACTCATAACCTGGACATTATACACTTATAAATCACAACTCAACAAACACAGTAGAATTGCACCTAATAACCAGTGATTAAATATGAAATTACATAATTTTTTGTACAAAGAATTGTCAACGAAGCTCATAGACAAGGAATTATCAATTAAGCTCATCGTTTAGTACAATAAATCTAAGATGCATTCTATCGCAGTTTTGCATTCTTCTGGTACCCCTCCAGTATAGACATGACCTTTTGCCTATGTATATTCTTTGGGTTACTGACTAACCACCATAAAATACCAATCTTCAATTGGTGAAGCTCGTCGTCCGAATAATGTGGCATTGTGTAGCCGTCATCTCCCTTAGTACCGTCCCACATTTGTAGCCATGATAACACATGCACACCACAAGAATCACTGCAAGTGATAATCATACTCAAGAATCAGCACAAATGGATCTAATGGCAAAAGGGAATGTGGAATTGTTAGTAAATTAAGGAATAACAAGTTATTTACGTATCACGTTGAACGTGGACTTTTGCCCAAGTAACATCGTCATCAACATTTTCCATATTGGTAAATAATTCAGGCTTCACCTGCCGAATAATCTTGTAGAAGCAATTTCTCTGAAATTACAGCAAACACAATCAGCGCACAAATGCCCACAACATCATAAAATTAATCTTGTAGAATCAATTTCTCTAAAATTACAGTAAACACAATCAGCACACAAATGCCTACAACATTATACAATTAAAGAAATATACCGCTCCATATGCCATCTTAAGCTTCGGATCAATGCTACTTTTTCTTTTGGTCTTCTTTGTGCTCTCTGCTATTGTATGTCCTTATGTAGATGTAGCTGCTTCGTGCAATCTACTATAGTAGGTAAAATTGTCCACCAACGAGTCCAGCACATAAAATCTCATCGTTTTGGTATGCAAAACATAACAAAACCAATGGTCATTAAACACGATGGGTCCGAAAATGAAATCACACTCCCCAATGTTGTATCCAACATATTGCGGGAGGATTTCTGCTTCATTTTGCTCCACACTCCATCTAATAGGATTGTCCACAATCTTGCTCATGAAGTGTGCTGTGAATATGTGGCGGCTAACTCTTCCACGCTTCTCTGCTTCCTCTGCAACTAATGTCTTAGCCACCATCGACATGACCTAGGTCAAGTAGAGAAAATACTCAGTAATGAAGACATGAAAAAAAATTCTGCATTTATGCCAAATCAGGATAGCCGTACCGTATTGTTTATCCAGCCTTTACGGCGAAGACAATATAGCTCCCTCTTATGGATAAAATAATCATGCATTTCCACGAACACCCTAATTGAGGACAAGAACAGTTATTAGGCAATTTCATGATACAATATAAAATTTCAGAACATTACAAAATTTCAGAACTTACTCTTCATCTTCATCGTTGCCCTGTGGCCTCGCTGCCGTGCACAGTTGAAACAAAGCTTCCCGCTCATCATGTACACGTTTCCCTTTGGCCTTATGCTTAAGTTGAATCCAACGGGACTTTACAACCCAACTTGGAATAACTGTCCTTTGTAACCTTCTAAGGTACTCACCCCCTTGTTCCTCTTTTCCTTCATCTGTTGCTGGTGCATCAGGATCTACATGCTCAGCACCGGTTCCCTCCTCTCCTTCATTTGCTTCAACATCAGAATATGCATCCTCCACACCAGCTCCCTCCTGCTTTGCACCTTCCTCTTCCTCTTCAGCAACGTCCTCCTCCGAACCTTCGTCATCTTCTTCGGGCATGTCTTCATCCTCCACCTCCTCCTCCTTGAGCAACCGATTTTGAAGGGCAAGCAACTCCTCCCCCACAAACCCCATGATCCGGGCATATGTCATTTGCAGTTCCTGAAACGTTTATAACAAATATCAGTTGTCCATAGTAGATCAAATGTTTGTACATTGTGTATGTTTGTACATTGTGTGCCACTTCACATAATATGAAATTGGAGTCGTAGTTAAAGTCAAAATTGAGACGAATACTGGATGACTAGGCTGTGTTTTTGGATTGAAGGTTGGATGTGACTGTCCTCCCACGCGTTTCGAAATGTGCAGCAAGCCTTGCTTGCTGTCCTTCTCCAATGTCACTCTACGCTTCACATGCTCATCATTCCAGAATGACATTGCCTCAGAATCTACCCGGGCTGCCAATTTTCCCAAGGAGAAATGTTGCATACAAAAAATCTGCATCAAAAGTCAAAGAGAATCTAATTAGGTTTACAATGATGATGTAACTTCAATAAAACTAACATAAAGACATCAAACTTACCATCAAAAAGTAGAGGCAGCCACCCATCGTCTTTCTTCCCTTACTCCTCCCTTTTAGCAAGTCTTTTTTGAAATCAGCAATGGAATCGCATAAGTCACTCAATATCAAGGAGCACCAATCATAACCCTTTATTCCTCTCATCGTTCCCCTCATCAACTTCAAGACACGGTCGCTTACGATGATGCTTGAAGTTGGACTCAATAGTGTGCCTAACGCAAAAAGAACAAATAGGAACTCAAAGTCCTCATTGGCAGGCCCCTTCAACCAATCTCCAATCTTTTGGTAGGCCACCCCCTTATACACACTCTTCAGATCCTGAAAGACAGGATCTTTACTATCAAAATTCACCTCTATCCTCTCCCCACCAAGAGGTAAACCCATGATTTCTCGCACATCTAAAGGTGCAATGCCTCGGCTTCTCCCTCTAATTCTAACTTGCATGGTGGGAGGGTCATAACAACGTATAAACTCTGCACACAAATCACGGTTGATTTGTGTGCAACATATGTCAACCAATTTATCAAATCCTATGTTCTTCAACCTCTCCATCAAATCAGGTTGTGTCTTAATGCAATTGCACACGATCATAAATTGTTTTGGTGCACATCTTGTATGGAATGGCACCATGTACTTCCTTACTGATCCAAGTCCTCTTGCCTCCTCAGCCCTCTTGCTATATTGGGCACTCTCCTTATCAGTCAACCTATTCCCTGCCGCCCTCTCCTCTAAATTCACCTCCTTAAATGACTTCCCACCCACATCTTCATTCTGTTTCATCTTACCCTTCCCCTTATGCTTGTCTTCCTTCTTTTTGATGAAATATTCCTTAGTGAACATGGCATAACCGGAGAAGTTGGCTGACCGCTGTCCACTTTTTACATTTTTTCTGTCCTCTTCGCTTAGTTTTATGGCCTTCCTCTTTTCCATCTTCTTAACCTGACATACAGAACAATACAATGTCACAACACATTAAAATAATCACAGCAACCAGCAGAATATATACTAATGTGTGAGATCAATCAAAATTAATAAAAACCAAAACCTTCTGCATCAAAGCATAGCAGGTCTCAATTCTCAATTCTCACAGCAGGTCTAAATACAAAAAGGATGAAGAGTAACATTTGGGGGGGGGAAAGACCAACATGGATTAAAAATTGAAAAGTAGCATCATATCCATATATAAAACACACACAAATAGAGAGAGAGAGAGAGTTATATAAGCAGAGGGAGAAGCAGGTGACTATGGAAATACATCAGTCAATTGACCAACTTGTCCATTTAATACCTGAAAACACAATGTTGCCTAAAATTCCCACTCACTTCTAGATATTTCCATATACCTAACCCAATAATTCAAAAGGAAGATTCTTCATTTTGTTTACGGATCAAAGAAGAGTGGTTAGGCCTTCATCTGGTTAGCTTTGGTTCTTCAATCGTGGAGCTAAGAGATTCAAAAGCACTGTAAAAATTATGATCATATTAGGATAACACTAGCTTGTCTTATCAAAGATATTATATGCTCCTGAAAACTTTACTGACAAAGCTATTAGACAGAGTTCAATAATCAATGATTCACCAATGCATTCAACGGATCCTCTCGCGGCCTCCATTGACTAGTACCATCAGTTTCCCCAACATTTATGCGAAAAACACTACAAAGTGGAACTACTAAGTAGACAAAATAGGGCAATTCAGAAAAGAGTAGGACTTGTGCAAACAATGTGAAATTGTTACTTCAAGACCTAAACATCCATCGCCTATTTATTCACCGACTAATGCTCTACTGAAGTCCAAATTACCTCTACTCACAGAAATACAATTGTCAATACTCACAGATGAAAGAAGACCCACAGATGCCATGGAGTTCAACAGCGTGAGGGGATAAGTGAAGCACTGAACAAAGGGAAAGACAAACTTACAGGAATCGAGTGGCGATGACGAAGCAGCCGAAGAAAGAGGCTAAAGCGATCAGCAACTGCAAGAGATGGGCGATGAACGAGAGCGAGGAGACTGCGAGTTGCGATAGATCAGAGTCGTGAGGCCGTGCCGTGAGCAACGCTGCAACGATTGAGGGTGAGTGGGAGGCTTAGGGATTTCTTCATTCCCTTCCGTCTTTTTTTAAGCTTATATTAGAAAATGAATAAAATTAACAAAGGAGGGCATAATGGTCTTTTCTGGCTCATAAATTAATTCCCAAATGGTGCCTTGGGACCTCCCAATAAATATTTTAAATCATGGGACCTTTCTATAAATATATATCTTATTTGAGACCTACCAATAAATTCCCAAAGATAAACTGAAAAAATGGAAAGATAAACTAAAAAGATAAAAGATATATATCTAATTCCTAAAGGATAATATAATATCCATAAACTGAAAAACTAATATTTAAATCCTAACGAAAATCTGAAAATAATAAACGAATAATTGTTTCCTATTCATAACTTCTAAACTTCCTTTTTCTTGAGTCAGCCCCTGATAGGATCTAGGACTCTATCACCCTAGCAGTGGCTTCTATTAATAGCTACCATGCAACTAATGACAGGATATACTTTGATGAATTGATTTTGTTGAAGGCTAGCAATCACCCCAAGGGCGCATCATCTGGTTCTCCCTATATTTCCCCCTCTGTTCTGTCTCTCTCACTTGCCCCTCAATTTATGTTCTGTTCTCTTTCCGCTTCCTGTATTTTTATATCCACCTCAAGTTCTCCTCTATTTGCATGTCCAAGTGTGTGCGCCCACATTGCATCAGAATGTTTACTGTACAGATTGATTCTCTCTAAATAGGTTCATACACCAAGTCAGCCCAAGAGCTTAAACATTTAAATTAATATCCGTGATTGGATTTTATTGATATTTTCAAAGGGATTCTCTTACCAAAGTGGTTCAAGGTTGTAGTGTGAACAAAACACAAATGCACCATCTGAAAATGAATTTTTAATTGGAAAAAATAAGGAATAGCAAGGATCGCATTCTTGACCATTTGATCATTCATGAAGGATCATACCAGATTGGATTTTATATCCGTCTCTAACAACTATCATTTCAAGAAATGATAAATCGGCAGCAATGTGACTTTCCAGTGTATGCTTCTATCAAATAATATAAAAACAGTATGAAAACTAGGGGAACGCATAGAACTTTTATACAGCATGGAGAATTTATCCACACATCATACTCAATAGCTCAGAAAGAAACTTCTAGACTTTGAACCAATAAGATGGTAATACAATTTGGTATTTTATATTATAATACAACACAAGATGATTGCAAAATTGTGCTTTTCAGTCCATGCAGTTTCAAGAACCTCAACTAAAGATCAAAAATAAAAATATCCAACTTAAATGGTCACTTACAGGATTAAGACTATTTTGATCTGAGCCATTAGCATGTTGAAAGCTAGAAAGCACACATATGTCAATTCCAGGTCTTAAAACGCAGGAGCAATCTGATGAAGTTGCTTTCCTAGACCTTATTCAAATGTCTGAAATGGGAGCTTTCTCCCTAAGCACATAGTTATCATCTTCAAAATGTAAGACCATTGTTCCTCCTTCAATTATTATGTGCCTCAAAGCTTGCACCCATTGAAAATTGCCTCGAATGCTGTATAGAAATATAAGACGACCGTAGCATGTTAAAAGATTCTCTACCAATGAATGTGAATGTATGGTCAAAGAACAACTGATAATACCATTGCAATAGTTTTAGTCTATCATGTCTATCTTGCCAATGAAATTGTCCTTTTTCCTTAATTACAGCACTGGAAGGTTAATTCTCTTTAAGACATGTAAAACCGATGCTGTAATTCATGGAATGCACAGTAGTTGACAGAAGCAAAGAAAAGGAAAGGCTTACGGAGAGAATCAAACGGATGTTTCAATTGACATAAACGTCTCTTTCTGCGCATTGTTGAGTTAAATAGCTAACTGACTAGGTGATGTCTTCCAGTGAACTTCTGCAGTAGCTTGAATGTGACAAATTAGGAACGTAGATGAAATGGAAATAAACATCCGTTGAAGAAGAAGGCTTCATCCAAGTTGTGAAATGAGCAGGCAGAATCTTTTCATACAAAAAATATGAAACAGTGTTGTGAATATTTAAGTGCTTCAGAAAGAATGCTTCATTTCATATTTATCCCCTTAAAATTGGACATACCAGAACTGAATGTGATTCCCACAAATTCCCTCCCAACCATGTGAACTAGTCTCAAGGGGTATATTTTATTAAATCTTATCTACTCAACAATCAACATTGAGTGGTGTATACAATGAAGACCAAACTTGCTACCCTTTACCTACACTAATTCTTAATCCCATGGCCAAAAAATCGAAGAAATGAAAATATAAGAGGACATACCCAAGGATCAAATTTGCAATCCTTCAGATAACAGCCAATCCTCATAACCATGTGAAGTAGAGGATCAAAATTGCAATCCTTGACCATACTAAATCTCATTCCACCAGAACTCATGTGGCATACATGAGATCAAGTTTGTGATCCTGTACCAATTCTTATTCCACCAACCCTCTAGTGGTCAAAACAAGGAAGATCAACTTGAAATCCTTCACGTCTATTGACTCTTATTCCACCCATCCACCCACCCATGAGTGGCATGCACAAGGATCAAACTTGCAACCCTATAGCTAGCACCCCATGCATCCTCCCACCCACAAGTGCAAGCCTCAAATGGTATACTCATTCTACTCTCACTCAAGTGGGGGCAAGGGGCCTATGCAAGAAGAATCGAACTCGCATTCCTTTACCATAACACTCCACCCTCAACCAAAGCTAACCTTAAGTAATGTTCACAATTCATATTTGCTAATTCTTATGCCCATTTGTTAATTCATGCTCTCTAAGTGATATTCATTATTCCCTCTTCTTCCTTTCATTTTACCTATTGTACCTTTTTAATCATCACTCAACCGTTTCTACTCATCTCTTTCATTATTTTAATTTTGTTAGTTAGAGACAAGAGATTATTTTACATCATCAAAATCAATTTTTTTCCAATTACATTCTTTGAACCTGAACTGGCAACAACGCTTGAACGAAAAATCCATTCTTCCACCCGAATGAGCTACCAGAGTTAAAGCAATGGCGGGTGAATTAACTACTCAGAGTTGAATTTAAAAGGGGCAATGTTACACGACAGTATTCACAAATTCAGTGCAAAATGATAGATACAAACAAAAGCCTCTTCATTTTGATTCCTTTACCTCTTTGGACGCAGAGAAGAATGTAAAATCAGAAACCCAATCTGGTCGATCAATCAAATGATCAGCATCGGAAACTTGAAGCCATTTCTATTTTGCAGAAACTGAAGTCAGATGATCCTTCTTGGAAGCAACTCGCCCAGTCCAGCACGTGAAGTAGGATCCCCTAAATGAATGAGTTGAAACTTGGAAGATACCAAAGAGAGGATCATTTCAATGGCGGAAAACAGAGGAGGCGCATATATGATGCCAGAAAAGTACCTGAAAATAATGCGAGTGACAGTGAGTGAACTGACTGCTGAAAGAAAAGTGAACCTGAAAAAAAGAGGGATACAGGAGGAAGGCAGGAGGATCCCCTGTAATGTCAAAAGCCTGGGGAACACTAGATTATTAAACAGCATCCATTCGATCACATGACAAACAAGATTTGCCACGTGGCATGAAACGTACTTCCCAGATCCAGTATCTCTCCTTCTTTAGCCCTGCTTTACGTGGCTGCGCACCACCGGATTATTCTTCCTAGTTCTACCCAACCTAATTAATACCGTTTAATTCTTAAGCTGATTTTCGCAAGAAATATGGACGAAATTCAGATTCCCCAAATTTGGTCATAAAGCGGAGCAGAATACTGACCTAAGACCAATTAATATAGAGCCAGTTTGAAAAACAATAGAGAAATATTTTTAAGTAAGTTAAGGTAAATATATGGAGAAGATTATCTTGATTTACAAAAAAATACTGTTGAACGTAATTTTATGTGAGAGTTAAGTGTTTCCAAACAATCACCATATCAATAAAAGATGTAGGCCCTCTTACTCCCCCTGCCTCCTAGTTTGGTGCCATTTTTTCTCAACATAGAAATTTTCACATCAAAATTGTGCTTGTTTGGAAACTCATTTCTCCTAATGAATCCATAAATTAAAATAAAAATATTTTAAAATCCATAAGAATTATCTCAAAATTTGTAAAAAAAATCTTGAAATCCGTAAAAGTATCTAAAAATTCATAAAATATCTCAAAATTCGTAAACTTCTTCATTTAACGGAATTATTCCCAAACACACACACACATTATGTTTCTATTTTGACAAAGATTTATTTACGTAAATCGATATAAAATTTTTTCACATCTTCCATATTAAAAATAGTTTCTATCGTTAATTTCGAGATAATTTGATCACTGAATTTAAATATTCATTCTTAGAATTGGCTCTTTATGTTAGACCCAATCTCATTGATTTTTTAAATCTAAATTACATAAAATCTCTTTACATAATTTACTTAATGCTTACTACTACCTTTGGTCCAAAATATAAGAGATATTCTGAAAGTAAATTTTGATCTAAAATATAAAAGGTTTCTTGAAGGAAATTATGCATAAGATGCTGATGTGGTAATTAAGTATTGTTTTTCACTCTTTTAAGAGAGATGAGTTCAGGTAAAAAAAAAACAGAGAGATGAGTTGACAAATGATAAATGTATATTTGAGAATTAAATTCTTTAATGAGAGTAAAATGAGTAAATTTTGTCAACTTAATATATCTATTTTTAATGCTTAACTAACTTTCATTTATTCAGTGATTCAGCTAAAAACGTCTAATATTATGGATGAAGTAATATTTATCATTTTTTAGAGAAATTTTTGTATGCTCTGAGTGCACCGTATCATTTATACTCTCTCCAATCAAAATGCTTCAACTTCTGTAGGTCTCACCTTGCCTTGAAAATCGTGTGAAAGAGAAAAATAAATATCCAAAAAAGAAATTTCTAAAAGCAATACTAGATTTTTTTAATGGGGAAGTGAAAAAATGACGTAATGCAATCAGTGCACACAAGAATTTTTTTCTCATTTAGTTGATATTTATTTTCTTCATGTATTTTCTCTCTCTTTTCGAACCAAATTTAATTGTCATTTTCTTATTTTGTTGAATTAGTTGAAATGATTTATATTATAAACTAAAGAGAGTATACTTTATCTCATATATAAATAATATTTCTAACCTTTTAAATTTTAAAATTTTGCAATGAACACTTTAAACTTTCCCCCTCAGCCTTTTAAACTTTCAACTCTATGCAGATAAACACATATTACCAATTTCATATATCTTAAAAAAATGATAAATATAACTTCCTCAAATTTTGAATTATATGCAAATAATCTCCTTTAACTTAAAAATTTACAGATAAATAACGAAAAAACCTAATAGTATGTAATTTATTTTTATAAATTTAAAAAATCATAGAGTTTTGTTGTAAATTTTTGGATATGGGGAATATTATATATCTAAATGATATTAAGTTTAAAGAGTTTTCTATATTAGTCTTTTCTATCATGTGTTTTCTTATTCTGTTTTGAATAAAAGATACTACAAAACAAACATCTAATATTTTTATAATATTCAAAGCACAGAATTATAAATACTAATCTTTTCAAGGTTAAAGAGGAAAGATGAACCATTCTCAGTTTCTTAAAACAATAAAATTTATTCCTATCAAGCGTATGAGTTCATTGTAGTGTTCCTTTGCTGTTTATTCAACCACCTTAAAAAACTAAAATTAACAACAGTAATAACAAAATTACTCATTTAAAATCTTGAATTAAACTTGAATCAAACTTTAAATGAATATAATATAAAGAGTCTGTAATTAATATCTTATTTAATGACTTATAATAAATATTTCTCTTTCTTTTGAAAAAAAAATGCCCAGTAATAGGGATGGGAGGAAGTAATTCATAACATTTAATTAATTGATCATTTCCCTATCTTTATTCAATAACTTGGATAGATGTTTCAAAATTTACAGTCAAACTAACGAAGAAAGGATGATTTCAAGAGCAGGTTAATTTTTTGAGAGATAAAAAACAAATTACTTAAAATTATTTATTATATATTTATGTGCATTTTTGAGTTATATATAAGTTTATAAGTTATTTTAGAGAAAAATAATAAATATAAATAATTTAAATGAATTTTTTTCTTTTTTTAAAAATATCTCAAAAAAGTTAATTGACTATTATATTAAGGACGGGGTAGTATTCTTATGAAAAAGGACATGGAACTTATCTTAAATTCCACTTCTTTATTCATTTTTATAAGATAGAGAATTTTTTTTAATTTATAAGCCATATCATACTTTTTATATAAATGTATAATTTTATCATTCATTTATTATTTTGTAGACCCTGCTCTCATAAAGTATAATGTGTATTAAATGAGGTAAAATTAGAAAGTTGTTAAATGTTAAATTAGAATTGATAAAGTTTGACTTATAAATACAACCATAGGAGTATTAAATTTTATGGAGATCGTAAAAGTTAAAAAGGTCAAAGTATACATTTGGTTTTGTAAGTTTACATATATTTTAGTTTAATCTATTAAATTTAAAAAGTGTATTTTTAATCCATTATTCTTAACGCTGTTTGTTTTATTTTACAAAAAATATTGACTCAGTAAATTTAAATAGTGATCTTACAATTACATACTATAAAATATAATTAAATATCAATTCTATAATATAATCATTTTTATATTTTATCAGCATTTAATTGTATAATCATTTTTTAAATTTGCTTAATCAGCATTTTTATCAAATGAAAGTAATGATGTTAATAATGAAGGATAAAAGTGAATTTTTAAACTTAATATACTAAATCAAAATTTGAAATAAATTTCAAATATCAAACAAATAATTTAACCAATTAAAAAATAAGGCACCAACCAAAGCATGGTTATATATAGTAAGCCCAATTTCAAATTTTGAATGCATATTCTATTATTTCAAGATTAATCAATTGCATTTTAATGAAATAATGCTACTTAGTTAGATCAAGATGGCACCCTTATCAAAAGCAAAGGGAATGTATCAGAAAATTTTAATAAAACAAGGTATCCATCTGTTTTATTATTTGATTCTTTTTATTAAGGAAAATAATGCATCCATAGTCCTTCAACTTTATGTAAATTTTATTGTCACATGTTAATTTTAAAAAAATGTTTTTAATCGTCTAACCCTAACAGCTAACAACATTAACAAAAAGTTTGCTATGAAAATTTTAAATGTAAAAGATATATTATCAGACATATTAATCTTAATTTTTAAAAAATAATAATTGATGCAAAAAGATTTTGTAATCCCCTAAACAAATTTAACTACATAATATATTCACAGCTAATTATTAAATTTTCAATGTATATGGCACAAAAGTTGTAGGTGAGACACAACCCACAAGCCATTCATAATTCACAATATCATTCCGACCTAGGGCACAAAACTTGTCAACAAATCACCATCAGAAGTCACAAAAATCATAATAAGTATTAATAATCCCATTAATCATATAGGTCTAGATATTCCTCAAATCAATACATAGTATCTCACACATACCACAAAGCAATATATTAATGTGCCTAATTTCACGATATAATCATAAAGGTAGAATCAAATATGCAAGCCCTATAAGTTTGACAATATACATTTATCTTTAAAATAGTTTAATTATTAAGACTACAGTGATAGCAACTATCAGCCTATTGGTTTCTTCCCTTCACGCCTTGAATCACTAAGTTCCTCTTTTGAAAAAATAAATATCGATTGGATGAGACATAAAGCCCCATTAACCAACAATCAATTCATAGAATATACAATATAGGATTATAAATCAACGAAGCAGTGCTAAAATGCAATCTTCAACAAAATCAAGTTTTTCATATCATACAACCACAATACACAAGGGATCCCACCATTTTAGTCATCCATATCACTCCATGACATGGATATGACTTAATGCGCTGAGCAACCCGACCAAGGTCTAGCAGCAACATTAATCCAATTGGTTCCCCTTCGTTAACCCTCTTGGATCTAGAATCAAAGGGTGTCTAACATCCCACTAGGATTTAGGCAGACCTCCCACCTAGGTCTAGACTGACTACCCACTTGGATCTGAGTCACTTAAAAACCAACCATTATGATCAGTAGTAGGACAACCACTAATACATCACAAGTCTCATCATCACAAGATCAACCCAACTATATTTCAATACCATCTAATATTCCAATACCCACAAATACATTAATTTACAATGTATTCTAGATAAGGGTAGGCTATAAACAATTTACCATACATATATCTTTAAAAAAATGCTTCATACTTAACTAAGATTGAATGCATTAACATAATGAAAAGATTCATAAAGAATAGGAGGTATCGAAAATACCTTACAATTTATGTAAACATATAAAATGAATTAACTATAATTATCACAACTCTGAAATACTTATAATCCCAAATTATAAAATACCAATCACACTCAAACTAATGTAATTCATCCCAAAATGAAATTTCACACTCTAGAAGAATGCAGGAGACGCCAAATCAGTGAGAAGAAAAGGAGAATCTCTGACCTAATGCTACTAACGTAAGGTGAGGGGGTATAAATAGACCCTCCTGTGCAGATTGTACCTTTCTTTTTTCTTTTTATTAATATATATATATATATATATGTGTGTGTATGGTTGCCAGACGCTTCACCCCTCCCTTTTTCTTTTTCTTTTTATTTTTTAATATACATATGCCACGTGCAAACAGATATATATTTATATTATTATTTGTTTTCTTTTTTATTTTCTTCTTCTTCTTTTCTTCCTTTACAAAATCATTTTTCATTTATTATTTTTTTATTTCATATGTTTCACAAATTCTTTTTAATCAAATGATTACCCAATAAATTATATTTAATCCTTTATATTTTTCAAAGATAATTAAATCTTTTAAATAAAAATTAGGATGTTACATATCTCATTCCAAACTAATGATATTAAAGTTAGAAAATTAAAAAGATACTTTATAAAATTAAGCAACCGAAACAAAATGGTATATAAATTAACCTATAGGTTTAGAGGCAAACTTTTACTTAAAATATCTATTTCCATAATGAAATGAGTGATACCCTGATTTTTAATTTACTACCATCAATTTCTTACAAGAATTTTAAATTTATATAAAATTAAAATTTTGATCACCATCTTTTTCGTCTTTCAATATATATATATTTGCCAATTTTTAATACATTATTACCATCTATTGGCATGGAGGATGGATTTGGGCAATATTATAATGACCAATCTTTTAAAGTCAGATTTAGCAAAATAGCTAATTTTCTTTATCTGTTTGAAATAAGCGTATTCCTAACCAATTCAGGTCATATAATTACTTCACAAGTGATTTGTTTGTATGCAAATTAATTGCATCCATCTATTAATGTGATTAATTCTTGATCATATTAATTTTTTAAATCAAAATTTGATCTAGAACCTTTTATTTGGGGGAAGAATTGATTGGAATATATTATTGCAGTTTCTTACTTTTTGTTTTTTACCGTATCTTTAGTCCTTTATTTACCAAATTATATAAAAGATTACATTTTTAGGTGTTAATTTTATAATATATATTTTTGAAAAAAAGTAATCTTTTGATACCTGTAATTTTAATCAAGTTATAACTCAATCACTGTACTTTGATTCAATATAACTAAGGGTTTATTTGGAAGTCCTTTTCAAAATAGTTTTACGAATTTCAAGGTAAAACCTAGACTTTGGAAAATAACTTTTATAGAGTCCAAGACAAAACCTAGGTTTTAAAAGATTGTGTTTGAGAAGATATTGGCTTTTACGGAGTTCGAGTCAAAAAGTAAGTATGAAAGAAAAAAGAAAGAGAAATAAATAGTAGGAAAGAGAAAATTTATTAGGAGAATAGAGTGTAATTTAATAAGAAAATAGCTTTTTCAAAACATAGATTTTAAATCGAGGTTTTATATCCAAAATAGTTTTTCTGAAAAAATGTGAGTACTTAAATAAAACCTAAATTTTAGGTAAAACCTAGGTTATGAAACCAAATCTAGATTTTAGGATGGGAAGCCAAACAAGCTCTAAGTCTATATAGATATGACTTTGTTGTAACTTAGTTATTGAACTTTAACTTATTGCAATACATTTCTTACTACAAAAAAAAATTAAATTTCATTTCATGGTTAATTTAGTCAATAATCCATGGAAAATTTTTGGCACGGAATTTCCAATGGAAAATTTTCATCTCTAAATTAACCATAAAAAACATTCCGCTAATTTCCTCAGCAAATTCAATGGATAATTTCATATATTTTTGTGGTGCATTTTAATTTTAACCATTTCATAATTTAATCCCTATACCATGCACTACGAAGCGGAAGTGACGAAGGAAGTGATGAAGCTGATGGGTAGGGAATGGAAGATAGCTAACTACCTAGCGAAAGTAGGGTCAAAGCTGCATGTATTTAGACATGCGAATGATGAGCTGGCCGTTATGATCCGACAAGATTACACATGTCCACGACCTCTGGGAGGTACATCTCGAGGAGATTTCTATCTTTGTAAGCAAATATGGACTATAAGGTTTTAAATTAACTAAAGCAAAACGAATTAAATATGAATGTTATCCTTATGCAATGAACACTCACTCTTAGATTGAGGTTGGTTGGCTATCCTTGTTTTCTAATAATATATGGCAACCTTCTTATTGGGAGAATGACAAATTTTCTTACGTTTTCCGTAACATCTCCTTCAGGTTGTCTATATTATTTATTGAATCCTGAAAAATCAAAGTTCTAAACGTATTGTTAACAAAAGGGGTCTGAGAAGAATATATTAAATATGAATATTTGAGAAATTCATATCTTAATTGATGTTGGAATGTGTCTTGTGTTGCTTTGTAACATTAAAGAATCGTTATGTTTACCTCATTTAAAGCCACTCAATACTTTCGCAGTAAATGGTTACTTCATTTTGAGTAATTGTTGTTTGTGTCATAAAAAGATAAGGTGGTTCATGAATTCCACAAATCTTCGGGTGGAGTGGAAGAAGATATTGAACATGGAGATTATGTTTCACTGGATTCCCCACATATTAGCTTGTACCTGTCCAATCCCCGTGTGAGTTAACCCCAATCCATCTAATGTAGGCTTAAACATGTTTTGCATGAGTACTGATTAGCACCATTAGCCAAGATAAATAAGCATATTTTGATGTCAAGATAAATAAGCATTTGAAGTTCCGACACTGCAAAGCCACACTTGAACCACCATTAGCCAACCCTACTCCATTGGAGCTAGTTTGTTTGGTTTCACTTCTCAAAATCTAGGTTTTGTTTCAAAACCTAGGTTTTATCCAAAAGCCTATGTTTTGTCCAAGTACTTACATTTTTCGGAAAAGTTATTTTAGATACAAAACCTCGGTTTTAAAAAAAAAACTATTTTCTTATCAAATCACAATATCTCTTGTAATAAATTTTCTCTTTCCTACTTTTTCTTTCTTTCTCTTTCATCTTTCCTACATACTTTTTACATCGGAATCCATAAAAGCTATTTTCAAAAATCTAAGTTTTACCTTGAAATCAGTAAAAACTATTCTGAAAAGGATTTTCAATTAAGCCCTTAATTTGAAAATGGTTGATGATGTGAAAAATTTTGTCAATAGTACACACGTTCTTTACAAGAAATTTTTATTGAGTTACAAGGTTTAAAAAATCAGTTAAAATTAATTAAAAGTAATAGATATGTGTATGGCTGATCATTATATCAACCCCTCTGCATGTTGCACACTCCTAACCGAGATAAGTATTAACACAAAGGTCTTTTCAAAATACAAAAAGCAACTCTAGACTAATAACTTAGATTTGTTGGTCAAAGTATTTACATGAAATTGTCTCTACTTTTTGTTTTTACCAATAAAAGTGTTCATGCTTTGGATCAAACAACTATTCATGTATTTGAAAATCTTGGAAATCATGTCATGTCAAGTGCGTCAAGAAAAATAGATGGTAAAGCGGCAAACCTTTAGATAAAATTAATGAATATTAAATGTCTCATAGTTCAAGAGCTCATTGTAGCTCACGTTTAAAACTGTGTAATCTCGGAACACTTGTTGAATGGTTCCACCTGCTTTCAAACCTATATGGTTAGTTATGTTGTAGGTGCTACTTTTTTGTGTATGTCATCTTGTAAAGTTTAGATTTAGTGTCTGACGAATCTTTATAGAATAAACTCTTATGATTTCTTTATAGAATAAACTCTTGTGATTTTATTATGAAAAGGAATACCTTTTACAAGAAATTTATTTTTGAGTTTTGTTGGCTGATGCTAGACATTATAGTTATTGTTACTCTTGGACATGAACTTGAGGTTGAATTGTTGTATATCTTATAGTTTCGATTGAATAGAAATTGGCTTCTAGCAATACTTTGAGAATTGTGTTTATGTTGCTAGTTTGAATTTTATTAACATTCATGAAAACCGAAGACAATCTTCCATATAAAATTATTAGATATCACATAGGAAAATGGGTAGCTAGTTTTCCTCATTTTCTTGGGGTTTGTAGTGCTTGTGAAGAAGAAGAGTTAATATAGGAAATATGATCCCTGATGAAACAATGGGAGAGCGTCACGCTACTGAACTACAAAACCTAGAAGGTGAAAGTATAGCTCAATCTTCACTTTTTGAAAAGGTTTATAAGGAATTGACCAAATATAATTGCAGCACGATGGAGGACGTCCTTGCTCACACTTGGGCCTAAATAAGTAGGAGGAATATGAGGTGAATAAAACTAGGTACCAGACATATAAAAAACCCCATACATCCCAGTAAGAGTTGGAGGGCAGAACCATATCCCAGTAGTATCCAAGAAGGGAAACAATCTAACACAGTGACTGGAGCGATAGACTAGTTGCTTCTTCCAATGATTGAAGACTACAATTTCTCGTTGAGTTCATGGGAACACGTGTAGGCCCTTCCTAGCAGAGGTGACGGGGTAAATGGCCCCATAAGATCAAAAAACCCGAAGACCAAAGAGATTGATCAAAGTGGTGTGACTTTCACAATGATCAAATGCATCACCTTATAGATTGCATTGGTATAAGGTTTGAAGCTGTGGAGCATCTGAAGAAAGGATGATTAATGCACCTGCTAAAGAAAGGTAATGCAGACAGAAAGAACAGACCATCCTTGGCAATCATCCCTAGACTAGAAGGCCCTCCTCAAAATTCTAGGACAATCACCAATCAAAGATCAATGGATACACATATTCAGCTACAAAATGGAACATGGGAGCCTTGCCAAAAGATTTCATCCATGAAACATCTGTCGCTTTATCTAGCTGCAGCCAAATTACTTTCACAAAGGAAAATATAACCCTCCTGGATAGCATCATGATGATGCCCTGGTAATATATGTTTTCTTAGGTCATTTTGAGATGCCAAAGGGATGACTTCCCTTACTAAAATTCCCATAGCACATGCGTCCTGAAGCGAAGGTATGCCTCTGACACTGCCTCACTATCCTCAGGCCTCAGCCTCATTTAGGAAGACAACTCCTTCACTTAATTCCAAAGCTCAATCATTATGGTCTTGGCCTCAATAAACTCTTCCATCCACTACTATAGATGGAGGATTGTCCGTCTCCCTCTCACGTCCAACAATAAAGGCTGGAAGAGGGTTCACTAAAGTAAGGATACCCTCTCACGACTAGCAACAAAAAGGTTGGACTTGAAAGAGCCACCCTCTCAAGTCGAGCCAAATGACTGGACTTGAGAGGTCTCAAATCTAACCTTTTAAAAACCACCCTACTACTTCTTCTTAAGTTCTATATTTTTGTCTCCTTTCATTTTTCCTCATTCTCTCATTTTCTTCTCTGCTTTGTCTCCATTTTAAAACCCTATTTACTTTGCCACCACCAGGTCCTTCCTTAGGATGTTAAGTACTCCATTGAGATTCTCCTTCTCTTCACTCTCTCCGTTTCCCCTTCCCCTACCTTCCCTCCTACTCTTATTCCTTGTCTTCATCCTCGTCCTCGTCATTCTCTTCCTCTTGGCCTTCTCTCTTTGCCTCCTCTTCATTTTAGCGCCTCTATCTGAGCTAATGAATGGAGAATAATAAACTGCTACCTGAGCTCTATCAACCATCGATGGTGGCTCAGTGGATTAGGCCTGAGGTTTAAGTCAACATAACAACATTATATGGGTTTTCACAAGTAGTCGCCATTTTTAGGGGGTTTGAAGAGCATTTACTCTTGTTCTAATTCCCCTTATCTCCCCAATCAAACTGCGTTGTCTCAAGCATAATGTAAATTTCTATTTTATCAAAAAAATAGGGAGATTTATTGTTGAGTCTCAAATAAGGGATTTATTTATCAAATGATCCCAAATTTTAAAATATTTAAAAAATGGTCCCATTGACAACACAAGAGCACATGGTGCTGTCAGGGGTTGTCAAATGACAACACCATGCGCTGCATTGTCAATGGGACTATTTTTTAAATATTTTAAAATTTGGGACCATTTACTAAATATCTTTACTCTGTGGGACCACACAGTAAATCTCCAAAAAAAATATTGTAAGTTTCGATTACATTTTTTTCTTGTTTACTTTTAAATATTGTAAGTGGTTTGTAAAAGAGCTTCTTTCTCTTAAAGTAGTAAAAGCGCTTCTTTCTCTAAAACAAAGTGGTACTGATTTTCTCGATAAAAGTGCTTCTTTTTCTACTTTATGGGTTGATTCTCCTAGTAAAATAGTGGGATCAAAATGTGGTTTTTTTTTTTGAGTGAAATTGATTATTAAACAAAGTTAGCAAAACACATCTAATATGCCGTTCCTTTTTTTTGCCAACAAAATAGTGAAAGTGGAGAGAGAGAATACTTTTCAAAAGTGAAGCAGCAAATGTTGACCAACTTGCCCCTAGAATTGATAAGCACATTTAGTACATGTTTAAAAATCTGTTGGGAAAACGATTGTTGAAAAGAATACATTTTAAAAAACAATTTTGGCAAAATACATTTTATTTATATTTAAATAAATTGTTGGTCAAAATACAGTTACATTTGGATAACCCGTTAGCCAAATATATTTTGATAAAATGCATTTATATTTAAATAAATTTTGATAACCATATAGAGGCTGGACTTGAGAGGGATTAGTACCTCTCACATCCAGCCGATTAGACTTGAAAGGCATAGCCCCTCACATCCAATCATATGCTTAATGATGGACGTTAGAGGCATTCCTGTTAAGTTCAACACTTGCTGGACTTTACAAGATGATGTTTCCAACATCTATGTTAAAGACTTCATCATGTGCTAGATGTTAGAAGGCATTTTCCGCTGGACTTGAAAAACCCCTCTTTGTAGTAGTGATCGCAAACGAGAGACGTGTTGTTGGAGGTGTGAGACCTATTGCTGGAGACTGTCCTTAGCTTGCTCTGATTTAGCTAGAAAGGTACCCATGTTTGCCATCAGAGCCTAAGGTAGGGGTAGACGAGTCAAATTCATATTCAAGTCCAGAAATATACAAAGGCCAGACTACAGAGGAGGGAAGGGAATAGAAAGACCATACTAAAGTATTGCACAAATAAACTTTTCTAGCCATCGACGGATGAGTCAGCAGACTCAAAAGGTCATGAAACCCTAATCTCTTAAGTAGGAAGAACTACGAAACTAAAGTGTAGTTTTTCTAGTTTCTCCTCAGTATGACGAGAACGATAAATATCTACGGGAACATTATTATCTTCATTATCTGACCTAAATGTGGAATCAGTAAAACTTCCCCTATTAGTTTTAGCTATATTAGAAATTACTCTAACAGATGTGTCAGAATCGGAAATTAGAACTCGACATTGTGAAACCTACAAGGAAAAAGAGAATAAAGAAGAGACTGCTTGGATTGATTTTCACTTAAGGGAAGAATCGCATAAACAAGAGATAAAAATGTCGGAAGCACTCATGGGAGACAAACGCAAAAAGAAACAAAGAAGATGGAAAGCAATAGAGAGTTCTAAGTAGGAAAGCAGAGAAGGAAAATCTTGTGTTGGAAACTGAAAAGTTAGCTAACTCAACGTACAGACGATGCAGGTAGATGGACGGAGATGGAAAGCAATGGAGAGTTCTAGGTAGGAAGGTATTAAAGCGAGGCAAAGAAGATGAAAAGAATTGGAGGTTGCGAAAAAGTCATTGCCGAGTTTGAAACTATCACATGCTATTATGGCACCCTCGGGAAGTCGTACGTGTTCAGAGATTCAAGTTTATCCATTCGATTCAACTCACAACAGATGAAGCAGATTGTGACACGTCAGGCCTATAAGGTTTACAATTAGTAGACACGCATTACATGATGGACGAATTCTTACTCTTCCTCTTGTGACGCATACACAGAAAGAGTGGGGGATTATTGGTGCCCCAATAATGACTTTTGGCTAGACAAAGCCAAAGCCACCACATACGGATAAGAGTACGAGGAAGGTCTTACAACAAACCCCTGCATGGAGACCTCTCTGCAGATCGAACTTACCCTTAGTACTCCTGGAATTTTAGGGGTAGACGGTTAAATCCGTAAATCCAACGACTAACTCCTGTATTTTTGGAAAATAGGTAGACACATGACCTCGATAAGAGACCAGTTATTTAATCCAGTTTAACAGTACATTATGGACACTTCTAGCACTTCAGAAGTTCTCCACTCTCTCCCTCACACACTAAAAATTCACAGTTCTCATTGTATTGTTTTGAGTTTATCAACATAATCACTGCTTATCTATCTTACCATGGATTCTATGGTATTTTAATTACTTCCTATTGTTGGTGACTCGTCTTTATTTCTAATGCTTCCTTTACGAAAATTTTCTCAAACACATGTTATCCTTGAGTCAGATTCAAAAATCTTATACAAGTGATTTTGAACCAATATAATGGTAATGCTTAAAGTTTGGTGTTCATTTTAATCAGGAGAATGTTGAATTTCAATTGGAATCTACAACTGCAGTATATTTCAAGATAGCAGGAATGTTAAATGTAGCTGATCCACTAGTAAAGTATGGCTTATCCATGCCATCTTTTTTTTTTACGCCCATCCGAAGTTTCGACTGGACGTAGTTGATAAAGACTGTCTGAGATTAAACTCCCATCATTTTAAATTTCTCTTAATTTAGGCATATGCCCTCATTTGTATCAAAAAAAAAAATAGGGTAAAAATGGACCAACAACCTAAGGTCCTGTTCGGGATAGTTTTGAGTTTTAAGTTTCAAAACTTTTAAAAACTGAAATTAGTCGTTGTTTTTAGTTTTTGGTTTTAGATTCTTCTGGTTTTCAATTTGAAAAAGGTGTTGTGAATTAGAAATATGTAAGATAGGTTAAGTCAACTATTCTACCATCAAATGATGAAAAAATAATAATTAAATATAATAAAAAATTAAATAATTAGAAATAATATAAAATAATCATAAAAATAAAATATAACCTTTAAACATTGAGCATTGAATGCCAAAGTCCTTTTACCATATCATAGCTGATCAAGCCTACTATAAACAGATTTAACCTTTATGCCCAATAAGCCAACACTAAACTCTAAACAGGCCAAAACACAGAATGAAAATGAAAAAGAGTGAGCTTTACCTCATATTAGAAGAAAATGATAAAGGTGGAGGGCCAGAACATCAAGTTACTTATCCAGCGAAGATCAAGACCATCAGATAAATGATGGATGTAGCTTGGGTCGTTACAGATGACACTGGCTGGGTATGTGACATGACAAAGGAACGATTGACGGAACTAGTTACACGAAACAGGAACAGATGGATGGAGTTGGACGACACAAGCTAGGTATGAGAGACAAGAACAGATGGATGGAGCTAGACGATGCAGGCTGGGGGCTAGGTATGAGAGATAGGAACAAATGGATGAAGCTAGACGACGCAGGCGGGTACGAGAGACAAGATGACGAAGAGCTAGACAGTTACGTGACACTAAACAAGAAAGGCGACAAGACTGAGAGAGCTGGCCGAAGGCAGGGCTAGGACTTGCGACAGAGTTGTACGACGACGTGTTGATCTGGGCACGCGAAAGACGACAGAACTAGGCTGGACACACTACGGACTAAGACGATGACGGGCAGGAGCTCATGACGGACGAGCTAGTGATGTGTCTGAGGTTGCGCTTGAGCTCAGCGATGGTGAAGCTGGATGATGACAAGGATAATGACGAGTCTGGAAACTGGACTACGCTCGCGCTTGAGCTTACGACTGACGGCAGGGCTAGGCGACAAACAGAGATGGATGGAGACATGACGACGGAGCTTAGAACCAGGCACAAGCGACTGAGCTGATTAACGGCGGGGCTGGGCGATGATGACGAACAAACTGTACGAAGATCAAAATCTCAAAACTTTTTTTTAAAACATTTTTTTATGGTTTTTAAACATGAGTAAAATCTATTTTGAAATAGTGTTAAAAACCAACTCAACCCCACTTTACCTAAATACATTTTGTTTTCAAAATTGCATTTTAAAATTAAAAACAAAAAACTTAACACCACCCCGAACGGGCCCTAATATTCCCATTTTTCAGACAAATACCTAGATTATGTTTTATGTTCGATTGAGGGTATCATAATTGATTTTAATCGCAAAATGAGTATGTTTGAACAAACTTTAACAAACCATGGTTTTAGGAGTATCTAGACACACCATTTGGAGTTGTTCAAATTTAATAATTTGAATCAAATTGAATTGAGTAGCATTAATCATCGATAAAGGCCAAGCAATTTTTATTTCATCAAAATAGGGCTTTAGAAGACATATTTAATCATGCATACTAAATTAGCTACCAATCCGGTTTTGAAGTTAACACCAATCATTTGTACTTCATTGCCAAGATTGTTTGAGAAAATATTATAAAGGGAGAATATGATCCAATAATTATGCATAAAAACAAACCATAAATTATTTCCGGTTTTTTTTAAAAAGCAAACCCATATGCCAAACTCTGGGAGTTTTTTGTTCAGAAGAATACGAAGTACGATAACTTTGTGCAAGCTTGTATGAACGTTGAAGAAGCATGTTTATATAAGTTGAAACTTCTCTCACATACGTACTTCGTAGACAGTAAATCACGTTGAAAAAGTAATTTCCATTGCTAATTCAAACATATTTTTTATGAATTTGAAAAACCAACAACAAACCTCCATTTTCTCATCAATTACAATCACTTGCACTAAACCCTTGAAAGTGCTGAGAGGAATCAAATCCTCAAGCTGGATTAGAAATCTTGGATCATCGAAAATCCTGAGGACATCACACTTAAAATGGCCTCAGAAATACAAAATTTCAATCCCGAATTGGCAGAAAATGCCATATAAGATCAATTACAAAAGCCTTTGTTGGCTAACCTAGTACACTCAGACTAGCAACTAATATATCTATCATGTAAGAAGTTTGTATGAAGGCAAATCTTCTAGCCGTGTAATATCCTCAAGGAGAAGTTCTTTCTCTAGCTGATGACGTGTCGCTTTCATCACTCTCTGTTCAAATCATAAAATAAAATAAAATAGTTGTAGTCACTAAGAATCAAGAAATTGAAAGAGGTCAGTTGCTGAGGAGAAAAATCAAAGTGTTTCTATAAATCAACCTCAGTTGAAACAATCACTATGCTCATTTCTCCATGATTGTTAGAACAACCAAAGCTAACATATAAGTACGAAGGCCTGCACAAAAATATTTTTGGAAAATTGCTATTAGGTCCGATATCTTGTAGCCACTTCCACTAACAAGTCTGAAAGACTTATCAAATATTATTTCTTTGTGGGATTTAATTGTCATTCTCATCAAACCTTTCCTCTTCATTTGCAAGAGTTATTACCCACTGTATCAAAATTTATGCCTCATTATCTTTCAAATTTGAGTCCTCCCACACACTGTTATTGTCACAAACCTTAATATTACTTTAACCATTTATGATCCCTTGAGGTTTTCAAAAATCATGCACATCTCCTAGTTTCAATTTATATCAAACTCTCACTAATTTTAACACGAAAATTGTTAGCCAAGCAAATATTATATGGCACAAAAAATGTACTTATAGAGAGTCTTTGAACCCGATAGCCTAATCAAATATCAATGCAACAAAGTAACAAGAAGGTGAAGTTAGTGCTCCTAAAAACTTAAGGAGCTTAGTATAAAACTGTTGAAACTAGAGAACACGAACATAAGTTTCTGGAACCTCAGGGAAAGTAAATGCAATTCATGCAACATTTTAAATTCACATGCCTTTTCGATTTTCCTATTTCTACCAGAAGTATTCAGACCGTATAATCACTTAAATTAAAATCCATGTATGATGCTCGCATGGTGAGCCATTGATGATCTATCAGCTTAAAAGTTATGCAATAGAGTAAATCAAAAGTCGATTCATTTTCTGTCAAACGATAATGAATGAATTTAGTTACATTAAACAGCAAGCTACGATGTAATACTTAAACAAGGATACAGACCTTAAAGTCAAAATTTCACGTAAAAATATTTTTCTCATTCTGGCTAATCGCTGTATTCTCCAGATTGCATATTTGGAGAAGTCCCATTAAGTATTACCGTTTAGATACCAGTATTCAAATATGACCGAATTCAAATCCTACCCCTTTTCTCACAACATAGAGTAGGGACGGAAAAGGCCAAGTGCAAAATAACAAAGAATATAGACTACCTGCAAGAAGTCTTAGGAAAGTTGCTCCCACCAGTGTCTGTGGCTTGACTGTAAAGCCAAAACATATTGTTAACAAAAAATATCACAGAACTAATTTAGTTCTTGAACAAAACAAATTGGAATTCAGCCTGCATGAAAATACATCAATCATACATCAGCCTGCATGAAAATAAGTGTGGCATGATTTTTTTTTTTGGGTTACATCATAGAGGTTTGAGCTCTTGACCAATACCTATATCTCGTTTCACCCTTGCTATTTGAGATTGCCCAAATGTCTTCGAGACAAGAAATTTATTACGTGCAAATTCCCAAAAACAACATCAATCCACCACAAAATGATATTCTCTCCATTGAGCAGATCTAATGCCTTAAATTACTATATATGGCACTACCAGTTATGTAGATGATTACCGCTACTACTTACTCTACCTGGAACTGCAGGTCAAAATTGCAATGGTTATTGAAGAAAGGACAAGTGATTTACAATTTTAGGGTCAAATTGCAGAATAACCTGGTGAATTAAAATGTCTATTAATTAAATCACCAAAATGTTCATGATATGATCCTTTAGAATGATTAATTTATTAAATTTTATGAAGATATTATTCATAATTTACACATAATATTAAATGAAAACATTAGATCATAAAATTTGTTTATCCTTTAAAAGATATTTTCTAATAATCTTAAAATGTGAAATTTAAATCAATAAAATTGAATCCAATAATTTATATTTTGTAGTAGTTGAACACATGCTTAATGCCCAGTTTGATATGGTTTTGATCAGTCTTTGACCAAGTTTGACCGATTCAATGACACCATTTATAGTCTATGACAGGATTAGGCAGTAGGTTAGCTTCTAGATCCATATGGCAGGTTAAGTCTGGTTTTCTCAAAAAAAATGGCAACTAACAAAAGCATCTTCATATTATCATATAGAACTCTCAGCACCGGTGAAATCTGAAGTTCTCATTTTGTACGTGGGACGTGGGACGTGGGACGTGGGATGTTGTGGAATGAACGCGGGACGTTGTGGAATCTGAAGAGATCCAGACGCAAAGGAAGAGACGATCTTGAAACACAAAAGGTTCGCTTTCATCTCCTCGATCTAAACGCCTTTGACAGATTTGTATTTGAGATTAGAAAATTTTAAATTCCTCTACGTGTATGTACTAATCCCAACATGAAGTGTTGCCAATTGATGGATATATAAGAGAAAGAACCAGTGGGATCTATATGTATGTTTTTTTATATATAGTGTCTATTGGGGTTTGTTTCTGTGTGCGTATAACATTGAAATTAAACTTGGAACTCATCAAATTATCTAACTCCTTGCAAATAACTCATCAAATTAAACTTGGAACTCATCAAACTGTCCTATATGCTAATTTCATTGCACCAAATTCACAACATATAGATATACATGCCTTCCTGTCAATCATTCAAACTCGGGAACCAGACAATTGTGGAGAATCAGAGTGGCAAGAGCATAAAACGTGCAGATCCTCATGTAAAACTCTGAACAGGGAATATTTGATAATTTCAAATGATTGCTGAGAGAAAAGAATCGAAACATCTGGTAATAATCCAATAAATCATGATAACTGGAATTTTAAACCGGAGATCCTAACAGTAGCTTATGGAAGAAGATCTGAGCGAACAGAGACTGAATATGAAGATCTGAAGGAAACGATCACATGGAGAGTGACAAATAGAGAAAAGCAGAGAGGAGAGAGAGGGAAGATAGAGAAAATACGAGGAATTTGCAGAATAAGAACGGAATTATATTAGAATATAAATAAAAAAAGAAGAAAGTTTGCCTTGATCTCCTTCACAGTCGGAAGTTGTCAATTAAGGCAGAAGGAGAAAGGGGAGCGGAATAAATTTTTGAAAACAAACTCAAAATTTCAAAACCTATTTTTGTGGTTTTCAAACCTGGATAAAATCTGTTTTGAAATAGTATTAAAAACCAACTCAACCCTATTTAGCCGAATACATTTTGTTTCCAAAATTGCATTTTAAAACCAAAAATAAAAAAGTTAGCACCACCCCAAACAGGCCCTTAGCCATGTTTTATCCCATACAAAATACTAGGTAAGATAAAGTGGCCAAACTGCTTCTTGATGAACTGTTTAAGTAACAAAAAGCAGGCCTAGAGCTAATAACAAGGACTCATCCTTCAAACAAAGAAATACTCTCCTACACTATCTCTTCATCTTCGGTTACATTTTTTAACTGAATAAGCAGACCTTTTTCATTTTGAGATAAACTAGCAATTGTATAGTTGCATGGAGTTTGAGATGAACCGCATTATACATGGCTTGTAAATAATGCAACTTCCTACCATTATTGTAGATATATTGAAACCTATTAAATTGTTTCTTTTTTCAGGTTTTTACAAAAGTAATTCAAGCCAGAAGACATTCCGTTTCAAAATTCCAAGAAACATTCCTCAAAGTATAAATTAAAAGAATAATTAAAACAGAGAAAAAAATAGGAAAGGAGAACATACCGGGAAATTCCTGGCAAAAAATAGCAAATTCTCCAAAGATATATAGCCACTGGCCCTGCCAAATAAATCATAAAAAAATCATGTAGTTAGAATGTTGATAAGATCAGAAAGTTGGAAAGCAAATATCTACCTAAAGTCTGTTGAAGGATCTTTTTCTTGCCATCCCATCTCCTTCAACTGCTCAGATATCAAGCCACAAAGTTCTTCTTTAGGAAAGGCGATATTCCATAGGGCCCTTAAAGAATCCTAAAATAAAGAAAACACTGGCACATCTAAATTAGAGTGTTTGAGAATATTATATTGCCCATGTAATATGGAATGGACAACACAAAAAGCCATGGACACATAAAGATGAATTCTTCAACACAACCATTAGTCATTGCAACATCACTTACAAAGACTTCATATTATTGACAAAATGGATACCTGGTATGGATAGAGCTATCATAAGAAACATCAATACGGCTTTGTAGCCTCTGCAAGCATTCTTCATAAGAGTCCAAGTTCAACAATATGAAGATTTACGGTGGCTTAGTTACATATAACAATGTTTAATATAATAAGACCGTCAAACTAAAGATCGTATTACTTCTATTCCAAAATGAACACAACGAATTTCAACCCAAAACGAAGGGGATGGAAAAATTAATTGAACATGCCCAATGATATGAATCATAGATGTCTCGTCATGGGGTCCAAAAGGGAACGAAAAAGCCACAAACCATGAAATATTAATTTTGAATAAGAAACACAGTTCACTACACAATTTGATTCTCAAATTTCCTTTTACATAATCACCTGAAGGCAAGATATTAAACACAAACTGATCTAAACAAAACAAGCAGAAATTTTCATTTAAGAAAAAATAAATCAAAGAGATGGACTAACTGAATTGTGTATTGTCTTTCGATTAAGCAACATCATAATTGCAAGTGTTGGAGGCAAGCTCTACAAGTTAAAGAGAAGATAGGTCGTTTGTCTAAACACTATGTATTGACCTTGGTAGATCTACTATGTTTCAAGCCACATACTACCTATTTATGTAAGACCACAAAATAGAGGGCATGACCATCATTCATAAAACAAATTGAATAACTCGACTCTGAATATGGTTATCGTTCCAAAAGAATACTGGTAGCCATACTACAATCAATCTGAACTCAAGTTAAGTGAAGTTTGAGGACATATTTTTGGAGATGATTGTGGCAGCAGATAATCACAAAAATTTGGTCACCACGTGCCACATGTTCTTATACATAATTGAATTTACTGAAACTTCCTTTAGCATAACTTAAAAAAAATGATTCTTCAACTATTTCATCATTATTTAAATAACAAGATTATAACCTGTGATGGAGTTAAATCAAACGAGGGATGAGCATCACTATCTCTCCTCTGTGTGCAAACATAAGATAATCCTCTTCAAAGCCATGCTGCTGATCCTGCCACAGTCTCGGCTGTAAACAAACAAAATGCCCATAAGTTTATGGCAATAAAGAAAACCTCAGTTGTTCTAAAAAGTAATATGTCATTCCAAACACATGATGGTTTATTGATTTAGATTAGTTAGTAAAATGAAATCAGAACCATTCAGCTTATTTGACTACAGCAGCATATAAAAAGCATTTTGCTTTCAGGCAAAAGAAAAATGGATATAGCCTGATAACAAACTATACTTGCAGGTCAGGGGACGCCTACAATAAACATCATGGAGAGGGTCTTAAGGAAGCGAATGGTACTGATGGTTGAGCAATCTGTGCCACAAAAAGTAGAGCACTTTCATGTCAGTTGTCCAACTAGACATGTGTCACGATGTTTTCAAGGAATCATGGAAGATTATAAGCTACCTAATGCATTTATAGCATTGACTTAAAATATTACTTGTCAACTTTTTGTGAGAGTAATCATATGGTAGGAACCAAATAGAAAAGTGTAGAGTTTGACATCAAATACTCACAAATGATATAAAAATAAAGAGAAAGCATTAAAATAAATTCATAAATTGATAATAAAGTAAGTACATCACCTTAAAATAGCTTGCCATTAATGTCTCCTATGTCTCTTGTCCCTATTACCCCTGAGGTCAAACACCAGTAAATTACTTCAACCTACCTTTTAACACATCCAGCACTAGGCTTATGATTCTCATGACTACAAACGTAGGAAAAATATGGATGCTACTTTTGATTCTCATGCACAGAAAACCTCAAAGGAAGTGACACACATGATCCACAAACTTTGAACCGAAGCAAAGTAATTGATAAGGTAGCACTTTTGCCAAAACATAATGAATTTAAAATGCAAGAAGCATTAGAGAGGATCAAAAGACCACCGGCTTATTTTATTCACAATTACTGTGGGTTCCATGCATTGTACATTTCACAACAACCCTCAGACGAAGAGACATACATGATCCGAAAATTGAGAATCAAAGCAAAACATTTGATAAAGTAGCGCTTTTCCCAAAACATAATAAATATTTTGTTAAGAAAAATAAGAGGCATCATCAGAGAGGATTAAAAGGCCAGCACCTCTATTTATAGCAAGTGTAGTTTCCATGCATTGCAAAGAATCAGAAAAATGAGCCACACTCTTCATGGCTCATGAATGGTGTGGGTTGATAAAGTTTTTATATTATACATAAATATATGGATTTGGTACTCTTGATGCACTTCTAAGTATCTCTTCACATTTTACTATATCACTTGCAATAAAATACCCCAACTTCGCTCCCCCCCGGGCAAAAAAAAAAAAAAAAAACACACACACACATACTATTAGCTTCTTATTATAGATTTGTGCAAGTCAAAATGTAAGTGCAGTTAGCTGTACAGATGCGCGCCATAAGTAAAATCTAGAGACAAACCTTTTAATAGATCGCGTTTATAAATTAAGCATATAAAAGAGCTCTGGTGCTCATACGAATGGAATATTTCCAAACAAAGGGAAAAAATAAAAGCGAAAAAAACTCAATTAATAGTTTGAATCTATTCAGTCAAATAGAATGAGTGCGCATGTATCCGTGAGAAAGGAAAGTAAGAGTCAAGTGAGAGGGTGTGGGTAACACGGACGCATTTTCGTCAATCGTGCAAGAGTTTTTTTTTTTTTTTTGGGCCAAAATTGTGCAAGACATAACTTGCATTAGATATTTGGAATATACATACACAACAAGTATAACTGAAAAAAAATCCATATTAAAAAGAAAAGTCACAGCGACGTGAAATTTCACCGATGCAACTTGGAATATTAGCAAGCATAATGACAATGTAACTTGCACAATGATCAAGCTTCTCAACCATGACTCAATCTCGATTCAAGGATCCGTACTGCAAAAAATTACGAGATAGAGATAAATGCAGTATTACGACCATCATCAACATGAAATGAGCGAAAAAATAACACTCACAAAAAGAGTCGCAAAATACAAAGAAAAGGATAAAAAGTAATGAAATATAATGCATTTACCAAAAATAAAAACTTTGAAGGAAGAAACATGGAAGGGAGTTGGAAAAAATACAGAAAGAATTGATAGTGAAGAAAATAATATTTAATACATTTACCAGAAGTTGACTGGTGGAAGGTGTTACCGCGCTCAAGAGTCTGCGAAATCCTCCTAACAGCAACGAAAGAGCTACCTCTATCATCCACATCTTACTGTTCTTCAATATACTACAACCACTTCATAAATAACTGAACCAAAATTTACCACTCCTTGACAATCCAATTAACTAAAAAGCACAAAAAATGAAGCAGAAACCAAATCAGAGTCCACAAATTTTCACAGAGAACCCGGCAAAACCCAAAGGAATAGCATCAAAAGGCTCCAAAAAGGCCAAAACCAAAACACACAATGCCGAAATCTAGATTTCCTCAGGAAAAAAGCAAAGGGGGGGGAGAAGAAAAGAGTAGTGAACTGAAGGAAAACCTAACAAATTTTACATGAAAAGAGAGATAATAAGGATGGTGAGAAGATAAAGAAGAATGTTGAAGGAAGTGATAGCTAGAGATTTTGGAAGATATGAGAGGAGAAATAGGCCATGGGAGACGGTTACAGATATAGCTTGGCTTCACTCACTCTCTCATCCATCGCCCGTTCGCTTTGTCGCTCGGTAGCTTTTTGGCCGTCTCGGGAAGGCGCCGGCGTTTTGCTTATAACAAAGAGTGTGGGGTAAAAATTAAATTATTGGTATTATAATTTCTATTCCTATACATTAGTATATTGGTTCAATTGATTTTTAATTTTTTTCGTTAAAAACGTTGCAGTGAGGATTGGGACATATTCATGATAAATACTTGCGCACTTTTTTTTAGTTTGATGTGCTATTTGCGATGAATATGTATGAACTACTTTTTTATCCCACAATTATTTATTGTAATGAATTGTGTAAAAAGAAAAATAATTAAAAGAAATGTATGGATACAAGATCGTGAAAGTGATAATTAAATTATTTTCATTTGATATATATAGTATGAATGATATAGCACTCTAGAAGTATGAAAATAAATCTCCATATTCATTCATACATTTTTTAAGAAATTATTTAAAATGATCCAATGGTACTCTTATAACAATAAAAAAATTTAACAAATGCAAAAAAGATAGGTCATAGAAATACTTTTTTCCTGCGGAATTATCATAAAAGACATTTTTTCTCTCTTCCTTTTTTTCCTTTATTCATTTTAAAATTGGAAGATATCCATTCTTTTTTTTTTTGGGCAAAGAAGATATCCATTCTTTGGAGTTTGGAGACCAACAAGCATTTATTATAAGATGTACTTGTACGAGGCATGACCACAATGGGAACATAGTTAGGATACACATCAAAGTAATGAGCTCTCCCAATCTATTAAATCTGAATTATCGAGATTTAATTTTGGATTATCCATATCTGATTTTTTTGTCTTAAAATTAGCAATTTTTATACAAAAATTATTATTTGAAGACACTAAACTATGATTTTGAGATCATATTAAAATACTGATCTTACAAAAAGTTTGAAGACACCCTATTTGAATATTTGAGGCTAGAATTGTAAATTCATTGAACGAATATTTAAAATTATGATTTTGAGATCATCTTAAAATATTGATCTTACAAAAAGTTTGAAGACACCCTGATTCATAATTATGGATCCTTTTTACCACTGAATCATTAGTGCATGTTACTTATTTTTTATTAGGTTTATTTATAAAATTATATTGTTTAATAATTAGATTGCTTATATGAGATTGCATCATAATTGTCATTAAGAAGAAATAAAGACGTGTCAAAATGAGAATTAAGACAAAAGAAATTTTTTTAAGGAAATTACTGTGAGGCCCCAAAAAAGAATTTAATTTTAAAAAAACAAATGACAAGTGAGAAATATATACACGTTATCATTTCTTATACTACAATTAGTCATTATATCAATGTATGCCCTTCACTTAATATTATACTTTCAGATAATTAAATCATTTTGAAACTTTTAAAGTGATTTTGAATGTACATGATATATATATATATATATAATACCTAAATACGTTTTAAAATACTTTACAAAATATCAATGAAAGTTGTGCACAGTGAAAATAAATCAATATCACTGTAACTAAAATCTAAAACTCGAATTATGTGAGTAATAATTCTAATATATATTAAATAAATGTCACTCTAAATGATATATATATATAATACCTAAATATGTTTTAAAATACTCCATAAAAATTTTGATATGCAAAATAAAAAAAAAGATTTATGCCAAATTTTTCAAAACAAGTTTCAGCTATGTGATCGAACACAAGCTATTCGTGGAGCCCTTTAAATCAAAGGAGATGAATGACATTGGTCGTATTTGTTAGAACAGGATTTGAACAAGAGGGGGTGAATTGGTCTAATAAAGAATTTGGCACTTTTAATCAAAATGAGATTAGAAACAAAGTCACCGAGATAAGAGAAAGATGATGAACACAGAGATTTATTCTGATTCGGTCTCCTTGACCTACGTCCAGTCCTCAGGGTACCCCTGAGATTTCCAAATCAACTAACAGCAGTAAAACAAGCCTTACAACCTAGTAATCACTCCCCATTTCTCTTCTCACTATAACAGAGTATGACACTCTCTGTTTTTCAACTCACTTTCAGTCCAATTTACTCAAGGCCTCGTACTTGAGTTTTTCACAAGTTTTCAAAATATTGTTGGCCTCAGATAACTCTCTCAGCAGAGTAGATGGCTAATAATGAAGGTCAGAAAGAATTAATGAAAGATTACAGAGAACGTAGTAAATGCAGATTTTAATACTCAGGATGTTCGTCTCTTTCTGTAATGAATGCTGGTCCTTTTATAATTGAGAATTGATGAAGTGTCCATTAGACTGCATTCAATAGCCGTTACTCTTATCAACGATCAATGGTTTCTGCATTAATGGCGTTTAATGCTTCTGAGACAGACGACGATGAATGTTGCAGAATAACGTTAGGATCTCCGAGCCTCGGACCATGCTTTGCCTCTTTCCTCATTGATTGTTTCAAGCTGCTGTATTTATGAGAGCAGTTAAATTTCAAAAGTATCGTTACATAAATAAGGAAAGTAGGTGTAAAGCGTAGGTGAGGTGTGTCAGACACAAAGCTGTCAGAGAGAGAGAGAGAGACAGTGCTCGAGCATAAAGTTTTAATGCTCGAGTGTTGCTCAAAATATTTCAGATAAAAGTTCAATGCTTTTATGCAATGCTCGAGTATTGTGTGAAAGTGTTTTCAAAAGAGTCAAATACTCGAGTGATAAATCTCAGTGCTTGAGTACTAATAATGCTTCCTTAGAGTACTCGAGTAATCTTTGCAAGTGTTGGAAAATGTAATTTTGACAAATCATAATACTCGAGTGATGAAATCATGATGGTTGAGTGAAAGTAATGCTGGAAGTATTGTGATAGAGTATTGGTGAACGGTGGAAATTTTCAGCCCGATACTCGAGTGTTGAAAAACTAGTACTTGAGTGTTAGTAGTTCTGGCAGACAATACTTGCAGTGTTGGCTTCCAGTGTTGAGTGAAAGGTTACAACACTCGAGTGCTGTTAACCTGTGCTCAAGTGTTGGTTCTGCTGGAAGCTTTTACTTGAAGTATTACTTGATAGCACTGATAAAGGTCTCAACACTCGAGTGCTTCATTTGCAGTGCTCGAGTATTGGCTTATGTTGTCACTCAATGCTGGAAGTGTTGTCTGACAGTGTTGAGAAAAACAGTTAACACTCGAGTGCTGAAATACAGTGCTCGAGTATTAGCAATACTTCCAGCCAATACTTGGAGTGTTAACTTGAAGTGTTTTCAGAAACCTCAATGCTCGAGTATTAGAAACCTAGTGCTCGAACATTGGCTCTGCTGTCATCCAATACTTGCAGTGTTCACTCAGAGCATAGTTTAAAAACTTATTTTCAAAGCACAGTGCTCGAGTACCACATTCCAACACTCAAGTATTGACAATTCTTCATGTCAATACTTGAAGTATTACCTGGGATTACTCAATTTTCTTAAGTTTAAAACATGCAGTGCTCGAGTATTGGATTCCACTGCTCGAGTACTGTCAAAATTTTGACAAAAACACTCGAGTATTTTCAAGAAGTACTGATTCAATACTCAAAAATTGTGATTCAAAAATCATTTTGCAATCTCTTGACACAATTTTGTTATCATCAAAATAAAGTATCAACAGTATTATTCACATGGGTTTGTTACCAAATATGTACGAAGTATAATATTTTTATTTATATTACGCCAATTTTTTATTTCTTAATATAAGAAATAAATTTAGTAAGTTAAAATTTGGATGTTAAAATATATATTAATATCAATATAACATACGAATGTTAAAATTTTTAACAAGATGCCTGACCTTAAAGAAAAAAATAAATGACACAAAAAAAGGAAAAAATAAGTAAAAATAGGGCACTTTCATTATGCATGTGATTAATTAAAGAAGCTCCCAATTTTAATAATTTGTGATTTTATCGTGCATAAACATTTTTATTTGTTTATATCAACTTGTTTCTTTCGTAAATTTTGATATTTTTAATAATTATAAAAAATTTTCATAACCTAAATATTTCATGAGTTCATTTTATAACCAATCCGTTTAATTTAAAGGGGGTTTAGCCGATTACATGTTTTTACAGACCAATCATACTCAGTCTGTTGAGTTCACCTTAGAGATTTAATCTTATTTTTCTGGATACTTTTCATGTAATATATTATTTTTTATTGTTAGTATCATAATATATACTTTTTATGATTTCAATTTTTTTGACATCTTTAAAATTCAAATTATTTTTTAATTCATGGCCGATAAACATTGGAAAATACTTCATTGTGTAAAAATAAAATTATTTTCCCTTTCTCTCCCCTTCCTTTCCCACATTTCAATCAGTTGCTACGAAGTTGATGACCATATAACAAACCTAGCACAGCCACAATTTGTTCCCCCAAATAAATGGAATTACATATATTATGAAAAAGAGCAATTTTTTGAGTAGTAGATTTTACTATTTTACATTGAGTACCAGATGTACAAAATATGAATACACACACACACACATATTTCTGTGATGGGCAATTTGGCATAAGGACCATAGTTTAGAGGCTCTCCTATGACGAATAAGACATCCCTGAACCACACAGTAATGAATTTTGGTTTTGTTTTAGATTTTGGAAAGTATTTGAGCAATTTTTTTTAAAAAAATTAAAAATTCCAAATATAAAATGTCTATCATATGATACTCTCAAATCTTAACTATCATTTTTTTGATGTGAAATCAAATCTTAATTATCCAAAACAAAAGAGTTAATAAAATGCCTATTTTATCTAGGATCCTACATTTTCAACCTTAGTGGTCTAAAATGGTGGTTTTGATATGAGTAATAGCAATCTTTACTTTTTGTTATGATTAAATATGAATATGTTGATATTTAATATGATTAAGCATTAAAATTATATATGTTATGGTTATAGTTAATTAGATTTAGGGTTAGCCATTAGCATGTGATTTTTCTATGTAAAGGCTTCTTTGTGTTACGGGTTATCAAATGCAAGTATATATATTGGATTTTCCAATATTTGATTAATTCCTAACATGGTATTAGATCCAGGTTATGAGATATTTTTCCAACAATGTTTACCAAATATCTTCATACCCTTTGTTTCATTCAGTTAAATCAAATTATTTGATTATAATAAATGTTGACTTGTTTGATATTAGTTGACACAAAAAATGACATCTACTTAAGGATTAACATTTGGAAAATAACTATTTTGTTATTTCCATGTTGGTAGACAGTTTGGGAAGAATGTTAAATGGCAATTTCAATATAATGGGGACACTGTAAGGGTAAAAACTATAAGGCATGACACTTGAATAAACGAGAATGTTGATATCAATATGGATTGGTATTAATTGTATTAGTAATGATGTAAAATACATTGTGACATTTGATGAGAGGACTTTAATCAATCTTGCTGAGGAAATAAGAAGACCTGGATGGGTTTTTTAGGTCCACAGTTGGGAGAACAATAGTCTAATATTTTGAATTCTTGACAATTAATATCAATAGTGCTTTTATTGAAAAGTTTGGATAATAATTTTGAGGAATTACTCACTCGATGATAATGAATTCAACAGAGACAATTTGCTAAATAATTCCATTTATTATGCAAAAACACAGTTCATTACACACGTACGTTAAAATAGTTTGCGGTAAAAAGATCAAACTAGATATTTTCTATCCAGGATCACTTTTTTCTCTTTGCCTACATTTTCTTTGTTATATTTGTTCGTTGATGTTGGCCAGCTTCTTGAATGAATCTGCAACAAACAAATATATATATGGAAACAAAAACATCAAATCATAATATGTTGTAAGTAAAACATTTATTGATTAAGGCTTTGGCGTATCACATACCTTCGCGGTAGTTTCTTTAGTGATGCTCTAGAAACACGGTCCATAGGAAACATATCAGCTGAGGGATTGGTTGGGTTCATCAACATATGATGCTGCTGAGGTTGATAAGGTTTGTATGCGGCAAATGAATTCCATTACGGCTGAGCGACGGCGGCCATGTGGACCATGGGGATTTGCTTTCTACGGAATTATGGGGCTGCTTAATAGGACTTAAAAGAGCATATGATAATAGAGTGAAGAACCTCACTCTGACTTCAGACCCCGCGGAATCTATCAGCCTCCTCCATAAGGAGGTATCGGATTTTCATGAGGAAAAAAGTTTGATTAGCGAGATAAAAATGATGCTTTAGCGGGATTGGGATGTCAAATTGAAAATTATTGAGAGTGAATAGCAAAAAATATTAATGCAACTCAATGTAGACATACAAAAAAGAATAGCAAAAAATATATATAACCTAAAGATCAATTAATATAGAGACATACCATGTTAGGAAAGATGTAATGAGAATAAAACTGAGGACGAATCTTCTTTATGATGAAGGGAATAATGCCTCTTGAGTCTCAAGATAGACTTGGAGTGATTTGGAAGACGGAAGGGAATATTTCTTTGCAAAGATTAATGTATAAGGAAACTGTGTTATCATAGGCCTATATATAAAGTTTGGTGGGAGTCAAATTTTAGTTGTGATGGGCGGGAATATAACCATGAAAATTTTTTGGGAAACGATGGGCGGGAAGATTAATGTTTAAAATGGAATCCTAAACAACTTCACCTAAGCTTTTTCCTTTTTTTTAAGAAACATGTATATTATTAATTGTTGATAACAACAAAAAGATTAATACTTTTTAAATACAGTTATTTAATATTTTTCATATTTGTATATCAAACTTAAAGGTCGTCGTCCCATGTAATTGAAAATAGGTCTTATGAGTTACGATCTTTCATCAAGATTTAAGTTCTTGACGTTTCTTGAGAAAACATCAAATATTTTCTTTAACTCAATTCTACCACCTATATAAAAAGGATACAATAAATATATAAAAAGCAACTAATAATGTTTGATTTTCATAAGGACAAATAATATCACTTAGACATAAGATATTAATATTGAACATTATAAAACTGCACACACACATAACATAATAAAAGTACAGATAAACAAATACTAATATTAATTATGAAATTCGTAATAAACTATAATTTTTTAAATTATAAATTATGTGATTCATTCACAACTAAAGTACACATTTAATCTTGTAAATTTACATCATCTTTCAATTATTTAGTCTTTAAATTTAAAAGATGCACTTTTAGTCATTTATTCTTGATGTTGTTAGTTTCATTTAATTGAAAACTCCGAAGCAATGATGCATCTGAGTCTAGGAGGTGTGGATTGGGTTCAACCAGATGGACCATAAAGTCATATGAGTTTAGTAGACTCGTATCTGATTTGGGTTAAAGGAATTGTTGTGCGTCTCCAATATCAACTTAAGTTTTTAATATGATGGTTATCACTTTATTTCTAAAATGTGATATAAAAACCTACGGGGTTCGAATCTCACCATTAATAATCAAGAACTAAATGTGCATATTTAAAATTTAAAAAAGGTATATTTTAGCAAAAAAATGTTTAATCTTAGAATAAATCAATTAAATAAAAAGGTGAAGGAAACTTGTGTTTTTTTTTTCCAGGGTGTATGTATATATATTGACATTTATGAAAACCTTTCTTTCTTAAGTTATATATATAACCTTTCAATTCCTGAAAATTACGGAGGCTTTTCTGCTATTTTGATACATACAAAATCTATCAACCTTTTTAAAAACTAAAAAGAATGTTTATAATATTAAAAACTAAAATATTCTTCTTATTTGCCCTCAGCCTCTTTTATTGAATGTTTAAAATAAATGTTTATAATATAAAAACTAAAAAGTTAAATCTATCTAAAATGTCTTCCAATATCTTATTTGACTCAACCTGTGGGTCTCACTCAAAATATTTTATTTAAAATGAGATTATTGAATATTTGGAATATCACAACATAATTTAAATATTTAAATATAATATAACAAATACGATATCTAACAATTTATTCATGCCCATCCAACGTGTGCTTAGCCGAAGCAGGTTACATTAAAAATATTGATCGCTATATATGCTTTGACCTTTTGAGTCATAATCTACATATCACCCATCATCCATATGAAATCACATATTACATGTCAGTTCGACGCTAGATTGTTAATATAAAATTCAACTAATAAATTTAAAAAATTAAAAAAATAAACAAATTATTTTATATTATTTATATTTATAGTTCTTTAAAATTTATTTACCCAATTATAAACAGATAAATATAATTTAAAAATACACATGATTATTCTAGAAAGATCATGTAAAATATGTTATAGTTAAGTTACTTATAATATATTTCATTAGAATCTATAAAAAAACTAAACTGGTTAATTTTGTTTTAAAATTAATAGCTTTATAACTGTTTTCACATTTAAAATACACTATATTCAAGAAAACAAAGTCTAGATAATAATGAATTGATAGTATAACTTTATGTTGATATGAAAATTTAATTATGTGACTTATAAATAAGAATAAGAAGAAAAACTTTTATTGAAAATTTAACTAACATTAAACTTAACTTGCCTAAATTTTCCTTTCATTATTTTATTTCATATTAACAATTATACTTGAAAAGTCATGAAATGTTTAATTGTATTCAAGGGGTACATGAAATTACAATCAAATCCTTTTCTTTTATTAGTTTTTTTTTGTTTGGTTTCCCTAAATTATCCACCACCTGTAGCATTGACTAATTTTTGTCAGAGTTACTGAGCGCACATAAGATGGGTAGACTCCTCCCAACATGGTCAGCTTCATATCCAATGTCAGGAATCGAACCCCTGATAGCTTGGTTAAGGGACACAAACTGCTACCACTTGTATCAACCAATGTTGGTTTTTCTTTTATTAGCAGTAGGATTTTAAGAAGCAATAGGATTTCATGTTTCAATAATAAAATCAATATTTTACTATTATGTCCGAAGGTTGTATAAATATAGTTATGATATGAATCTTGAAGGACAAAGAGGACAACTGGATTCACCTAAAAGCTAATTAGTCCTACTGATGCCATTGAATTAATATGAACTATTCATGATTTACATCTGGCTTATTGAGACGACACTGATAAGCTAGCTAAGTATTCTCATAGAATTAGTGGTAACTATTCTGTCTTTTATCACTGGCCCATTTGAGAACGCGATAAAGAAGTACTTTTACGTAAGTCGAGATAAATATGTGAAGGATATTATCTCGTTTTACAAAAAAAATACTGTTAAACGAGTATTTGGGCTCTACATAATTGTTGTCTAACACATCCACTATCCATCTTTTCCTGGGGAGATGGCTGGTGATGAATACTCTATGTTTTTGGGTTAGTCCTTCTATAATGTTGAAGATTTTTTTTATGATATTCAGTTTTCTACTAAAAAACTGATAATGCTTGAGTTGCTGTTGGGCACGTATGAACACTTTTACTGGTTGAGATTCAAACCTTAGTTTGTAACGCCATAAAAGACCAACTAACTTTTTCACTGGACCAACTGTACATTTGAAAGAATTGAAGCTTGATACATATGGGCTGAAATATGAGTCTGATTAATTTGCTTTGGCCCAATACTTGTTAATTTTGGACTTTATTTTTTATTTGGGTCGATATCAATTGGAGTTTAGTGTATGTTAGGTATGTGTCATAAGCCCAATGGCGTTGATTTGGGCTCAAATTAATATATTTGCAATAACTTCCTTTTTTTTTTGTAAGGGGCGATTAGTTTCTTAAATTTTTTTGTAACAAAAAAAAGTTTCTTAAATTTCATCAACAGATTTGAATCTAGTATTCACATTTAATGTATAATTACGTTTTGAATATGATTGCTTGTTTTGTAAAAAGATACTTGCGTTTAACGGAAAAATGAAGTTTCTTAAAATCTTAAATGTAACTATTTGAATGCACTTTGAGCATTTTCTTTGAACATAATTGTTTGTACATATATGTAATTGTATATATATAAATATATATTGTTATCTTACGCTAAAAGAAAGAGAAGACACGTTAATATGTAAGTCTCTATAATTTTACTTCAATTTTATAGTTTCCTTAATTATAAGTACTAATTATAGTTATAGTCTATTGAAGAGTGAGTCATCCTCGCATGGGTTTTCTAGAATTACTTGAAAATTTCCATAACTGGCAAAAAAAAGTTGGTGACCAAACGATCAAATTTAGATTAAAGAACTATATAATCAAATGATGTTGGGAAAGGACCATTGGGTCCACCTTTGATGGATAAGCTCAAGCCCAGTTTAAATAGGGCAGAAAAAGAAATAAATAAATGTACCGGGCAAACATCTGTACTATATCCCTTTTATTGGAGAAGGCAGTTGCACTTTGAAGGAGGGGGAGAGGCAGTTCGGTTCTCGCAAAACTAAAAAGCATATTGGGCTTGTTTGAGAAGTCTGTTGGGAGAATGATCACAGATTTTGAGGTAAATATGTGAGAGGAATTTTGTCTCGGTAAGCACAGGAATGGATTTTGGGGAGGCCGCCCATTAACCGATTAAGATATAAGTTTTGTTGATTCCATATAGAGAGGTACATATGAAAATGGTCTCCAAATGTAATGCTCTATGCAGTGGCGGATTCATGATTCTGGTTTAGGGGGTTCAAGATAAGTATGACTTATTTTTAATATGTTATTACAAGAATTTTGAGCAAAAATTTAGTGGGTTCGAAATTAATAAATAAGTATGTGTAAAATAAATTATATAGTGCTATTATATACCTAATTTTCTGGAAGTCAGGGGGTGCGATTGAACCCATTGACTAGCATGTAGGTCCGCCTATGGCTCTATGCATGTATAAGATGAGAAGATCACATCAATTGTTTTTGAGATTACTTAAATTGAGTCCTAATATTAATAGTGATGATATAAGGATCAGTGGCCTAAAAATGTTGAGTTTGGCTTTTACAAATGTCTGGAGACATACATATGTTAAGACATTTGTTATGTTTTGGATGCTTCATAATATCAAAAGAACAAGAAAAAAAAAATCAAAGTGAGTATGTGTGATCATATTATGAACTCACACTTCAGACAAGATTGTTGGGATCCATATGTTGTGACTAAATTAAAGATTAAGAATAAGTCCATATTTTATGCAAAAATAATGAAATAATATATAGGTCAAAAATAAAAAATAATAATGAGTAGAAATATATATATGGTTTGTTATTTTCTCACAAAAGTGTAACCGAGAAGGTTGATTTTTTCAGAAAAGTTATTTTGAAAATAAAAGTTTAGTTTAAAACTTAATTTTTTAAAAAAACTATTTCTTTATTAAATCACACACTCTCTTAATAAATTTTTTCTTTTCTTTTTTTTATTTTTTCTCTTTTCTCTATCATACTTACTTTTTGTCTCGAACTCTATAAAAACTAATAACTTCCCAAATACTATCACCTTTTAAAACCTAGATTTTGTCTAAGAAACCGTAAAACCTATTCTCCCGAAATCTATTTTCCCAAACCTAAAATTTACCTTGAACTCGGTAAAGGATATTCTCGACTCAACTTCTAAATGAGCTCTTAGAAAGATAGATATGAACTCAGTTATAACCAATTAACCATCTCTTTTTGATTTTTTTACCATATCTCTAAAAAAAGAAATCAAAGAACGTCCAAATTCAGATTCACGTAATTAAATTATGGTAAGAATATTGCTAAAACATGTCATATATTAACACATACACAAGCAAAGAGTCCTTTTTTCCAACAAATAACAGCTTTGTTTGGTTTCCTGTTGGAAACCTCGTTCTGACTCCCAAAACCCATTCTCACGCAAGCCGAGACAAAATTTCTCTCACATAAAGTACATCGGAATCTGTATCCGTTTTCTCAACGGATTTCCAAACGAAGCCAACATATATATATAAAAGAGTCCACCTTTTATATGAAGACTTCACTGAATCGGTAATATTAAAGTACACAGAAATTCCTCAAATAATAGATTGCTATGGCCTATGAGTTAAAAAGAAAAAAAGAGTGTACGTCGTCGTCACGACTAGACTAATACCATATGCTGTCAATGAAACGACAAGTCGTTTTAGAAAGAGCTGAAGCATTCTTGTTCAGATGAATTTGAGTCGTCACAAGGAGAATGGTTGTGCCTTCCTTCATAAGTGGTTATCACCATACGACAATCCTCTGATAGTCGTTCAACCCTCTTCTTCACTCTGCAATTGCTTTGGGTGCAACGGTAGTAGCTCCTGTGATGTGTGTCCCCAAAATATGAAGATTTCTGTTAGGTCAGAATTATATCAAATTGATTAAAAAAGTAAGAAAGATAACAAAATCAATGTGCAAATTTACTCCGAAACTTTCTATCAGAAACAATGTTCTCTAAAGTTCTGAAATGAAGCAATGTTGCTATTATTAAAAATTTTAACAATCAATATTACTTTTTTTTAATGTGATAGATAAATATTTCTCTACTTTAAAATTTACATAATAACATTTCTCATGATTGAGAACTTTTTGAGCAAATTTTTAATTTCACCTAAAATTAATACAGGCCAATCATCATATATAACAAAAGAAAAAAAAGAAAACTGACATAAACAATTTTTCCTTCTCTTTTCAGCACAAGTAAATAATATTCGTTAAAAATCTGATCAGATATGCTCACAAAACTAAATTAAAATATGGCAAAAACCAATATCACGACAAGAACAATACGCCATATTAAAATTAAATTTCAATTTAGTCAAAAGACACTTGATCATTTAACTCCAGTAGGGCCCCATGCATCTGCATGGAGTTCATCATGATCAGCTGTAAATAATGATCACAGCTTGTAAATAAATAACATGTCATTTTATTTTTTTATTGATACTGATAAATGATTTCTAGCCAGTATTTCACTTGTAAATGTTATTTTAAGGCAAAATTTATACTCATCTCTGTTATGTAGAGCCAAACAAAAGGATCAGTACATGCATAATAGAAGACAGGCTCAACTAATTATACTGATCAAGAAAAGATTGTGTATAAATTAACTTTCCATTTTGCATGATATATTGTCATAAACATTCTATTTTCATGTGTACATACATATGTGTATGTGTGTAAATAGGTTTAATTTAATTAAACTAAATTGGGTGTCTGTATTTTACACAAAATCTTATGTATAAAGCCTCTAGTGTGGTTTTCTTCGTTAAACTTTATATTACATACAGACTAGATAGTCCAATGTAAAATTTGTACTATATTCATTCCTCAATATAAAACCCAGACTAATTTGAAGAGATAATAAAATTAAATAAATTAATTAATTATAAAATATATTATATATAGATTTGGAAGTACAATATCAAAGTTGTTTCCAATTATATATATAATTTAACTACATGCAATCATTAATCAAGACAAAACTTATCCAACACAAAACTTGAACTAAAATTTCAAGAAAACATTTATTTATGGCCATTTTAGGAGAAATGTCTAGGGTTACTCTTTCTAAATATTAGTTGTAATATCCGCATTTTTGTAGCTTGAACTAAAGGCTAGATCAGTAAATTATATGATAATCTAAGACCCATAAATAAGAGAAAATATAGAGAAAAATGCCTAAAGGAAAGAAATATCATAATTAACTAAGTCCTTAGTTTTGGAAAGTCTAAGTGGAAATGACTAAAGGTAAAATGGTCATTTGGCCTATATGATAAAGGCAAAATGGTCATTTCAACTAAAAGATCTAAGGCTCAAAGTGTCATCAAATAATAAGGATATTTTGGTAATTTGGTCAAAAGTCAACCCAAAAGTCAAAGGTGACAAAAAATGTCAAAAGTCAACCAAGGGTAAGGTTGGAATTAAGAAAGATTAGGAAGAGTGATGGCATTTTGGAAATAACAGCAAAAGTAGAAAATGTAGTGGCATTTTTGTAAATAAGTGGTAAATAAAGGATTTCGGAGTTAAGAACAACTGAGAAATAATTATTTGAGGTAGCAAA